>JAODUG010054550.1:0-15156 GCA_027564795.1 Aphredoderus sayanus
ACACCTTGTTGTGCCAGCAGTGCACATCATATGTGTGTGTAAGCTGTAGAATTAGGTTTAGCGCCTTCTATCTGTCAGAAAGCGCTAGATCAAATATACTGTTTTCCATCTCCAGTTACAGTATAGTTATTTTAACCTACCCCTGTATATCCATACAAAAGCAAACCTAATTTCACTGAAAACAAATACCCATAGACATAGGACCACTGTGACCTGTGATGTCTACAAGATGTTCTACTTACCAAGGATGGCAACCACAATGTCATCTTTTAGGATTTCAATGGACCCGCGGGATATAAAGTAAAGTGCAGTGATGACGTCTCCACCGTGGACCAGGGTGTCCCCTGGAGGGGCGTGGGTGGTCTGAAAACGCATGGCCAAGGCCCTCAGGCAACCCTTTGTGGCCCCCTGGAAGGCCTTGCAGTCCTGCAGGAGGTTCTTGTTGAGGTGGAGGCAGATATCTGCCTGCAGGCACTCAGGAAAGCCTTTTAACACCTGTGGTGTAGAGATGGTCCATGGGTAAGTCGCACATAGGAAGTTCATGTCCAGGAATGGCTTACATCTCAGTTGAGATTACGGAACACAAACGTTTTTATAGGTCAGTGGTTCTCCCCAGCTGACTGTTTATCTTTTGAAACACAAAAGGGCACATGGCTGTAGGGGGAGGGGTAGAGAAGATGTGAGCCTTTGAGCATTGGGGAGTACAGAGGAATGGGGGAGGGGTGTCATAGTAGGGAAAACACAGGCTTTTGTGTCAGATGTCAGTTTTCTTCATACAAAACTCACCCCAATGTTGAACCATCCATAGAGAATTTCTTATACAAATAATACAATCTAAAAATAGGGTTTTATTTCATAGTCAGGCACATAGATGGCATGCTAAATATTCATCCAATGCCCCCTGGGGTGAGAGACCCCTGTAAATTAATCCAGCATGCCTTTCACTATAATAACTGTCTGTCTGCCGTCCTTAATGCTATCTAGAGTAGAATCAAAAGGCTGCTATGCACTTTTTTCATATATCATATTTTCATTCACAGGCATTTTAAAAGAAACATGTATTTTTGCGCTAATCCACATATAGCATATAGCACATATAACATTTGTGCAATAGGAAACATTTATTTATAGGAACATAAGAAATGCTGCATCCTTAGCCTGTTTAAAACTGAATGCATGCATGCACCATGCAGAATAATAGCACCTATAATACTGCAACATTGACACACTAGGCTATGAAACTGTCAACAAATCCCAATATGTACCTCCTGCGCTTACCAATGACGAGATGTTAATCCAGAGGAGAAGCAGACAAGAAAAAGAAAACCCTATTTAGTGTTTTGCATTTGTCACACTTCACTGAGGTCGCTTTACCTGAATAATAGCATTAAGGAACAAAATTGTGATTACTTACCGTGTTCATGTCAATGCCATTGGTGTAGGTCCAAGAATGCTGGAAGTATTCCTCCAACCTCTGCCTCAGCGGATTGGGTATCTGGTGGAAGCGGATGAACTCTTTGACCCGTAACATTTGAGCATGGTAGCGAGCTGTACCGGAGTACAACCTCTGGATGATGGCAGAGACATTACCAAAGATGCTGGCATACATGAGAGCTGGAATTTAAGCAAGTGGGAAACAGATAAATATAAGCAGAATGCTCTGCTCATTTCTCCCTACTGCTTCACTGCATCATTTAATCAATCTAATGGTTTCATTTGTATATTTACACTGTATGTGCATTGTATAAATACAGAGGAACATTTAATTTGAAGAAGTTAACTTGTCAGGAATGTTTCAGAAAGCTTGTCACCACAGCATTTCCCAAAATAATCTTCATGCAATTTTTACAAATATAAAATGGGTTTTGAAAAGGTTACCCTGAACCTTTAAAGCACAGAACACGCTCAACCCATAAAGCATTATTAAAACTTAAAAGTAGACAAAATTGTGGTAATAAGGTTCCTGCACAACAGCAGTGGCATGGCATATAACAGAAGAGAACATACTCACAGCCAATTAACATGACACAGATGGAAAAGATCTTCTCGGAGTTGGTGTTTGGGGAGACATTTCCAAAGCCCACGCTGGTCAGGCTGCTGAAGGTGAAGTAAAGTGCTGTGACATACTTGTCCTTGATAGAGGGTCCAGAACTAGGATCGCTGTAGTTGTATGTCTTCCCTATGGACACGCCCAGATTGTCTAGCCAGCCAATCTTGTGCTCCAAGTAGGGCTTCTCCACATTACCAATGGCATACCATATACAGGCAAGCCAGTGGGCAATGAGGGCAAAGATGCACATGAGTAGCATTAGGACTGCAGCTCCGTACTCTGAGTAACGGTCCAACTTCCTGGCTACACGCACCAATCTCAGAAGTCTAGCTGTCTTCAACAGGCCAATCAGAGTGGTGGTCTAGACAAAATGTACAGTAAGGTATTTTATTAGCGAGGCACACGTGGGTAAGCACAAGAACAAATAGTGTGAATTCTAGTGATGGTGTGCTTCTGTCGTAATTGAGACTCGAATAGAGAAAAGAGAAAATGAATTTATTTAGTTACAAGTCAGCTAGTTAGGTAGCTTGTTCGTTTTTGTTAGTTGTTAAAAAATGTTTTATATTTGTAAGAAAATTTCACATTTCACAAGCGAATGGATTTCTTCAAAAGTCAAGAAGGCCAAGAGTGAGACCATATCCTTGCCAAGGATGCCCAAGGATATTTAGTCAAGGCTGAGCTGAGGTACAAGTGGCCTACAGTATACTGTATATAAATCCTTGAATGATCCTTAAACATTGACTGAATCAGTTTTTAGTGCTACTTTTTTTTGAGATCACAGATTTCAATAGATTTTAAAGGCAGACAGGAATTAAAATGTACTTTTACCCCAATCAAGTTATGCATATATTAAACAACGTATATGCATTTACATTCTGTAATTCAAAATGCAATCACATTAACTTTCTGCAAAACCAAAACGTTTTTGTGATTACTAAAGAGCGCGTGCTTAACATTTTTCCTTTTTTCCCCACCTTAAGTATGAAGGATGAAGGAACAAATTACATCCCTCCAAAAGTTCCCGTGTTCCACCTAGGAAATCTTTCAAAATATGGATGCAAAATACACTGAAATTTGAGATTACTTTATAAAACAGATAAATGAATCTTTACTTTTCTTTTAGCGCATGTCCACTGTAGGTTAAGCCTATGTACCATATTACTTGTGATACATGGAATCAATCATTTACATTTAAATTTGAATAGAATATAAATAGAAAGGATTCTGCTCCTCTCTCTCAATCTTCCTTTATTTATAGCTCTTCAGGGGGCACAACCCTTAAGAGGGAACATGTCTGGACAAAATCTTACAATTCTTGCCCACATACACACTGTGAAACAGCTTGAAATTAATTACAAAATCATTATTTTCAACCGAACACCACTTTTTTATTTATGGGTACTTTTCGGTGTGTTCAATTTGCCTGAACTTCTATGTTATGAAAGCAACAAGAGTTTGATTAAAATAAAGCCTGCACTAATCAAACGGTTTCCATAAGCTCCTGTTGAGGAAGGTATTGTTTTTAATCCTGCAAATCAAATTAGCCTTAAGATTACCATCTGCCAACGTTTCAGTTGCTTTAATTTCCTAAACCAAAATGCAGGATATAGCCAATTTGCAGTAATTGTAGAAATGACACAAACTGGATATCCTTGAATACGAGCAATTACAGTTGTACATCCATGCATTTATTTTATTGCGTAGCCCATAATGACGCTCATACTGTATAGGACCAATTCTGTTAATGCTGTCAAAGCTTTGATCCTTTCTAGTAATGACAAATAATGTGCTGTAATAAAGTCTAAAACAGCGTGTGTCATGCTATTCTGTGATGACAGGTTGTGATTTGATGTCAGTATCTGGGTTGACTCAGCAATAATGTAACAGCAGCCAGGGAAAAGATGATTATAGTTTTATAATCAGGGTCTTTTCTGGTGAAATGGAGTGCCTTCAAAGCACAGCAGAGCACTGAAGTGGATGTAGACTCTGAAGGGATGTATCCCCACCACACAAACAAGCTAGCCGGCCTGGCACTTAGCCTGCCTGTGTCCATCTCACATCTGCCTGAAAGCTACACGCATGGCCCCGCTGCCTCCCTCCTCACATAAATGCATCATTGATTGCCATTTGGTAAGCCATTAATCCGTGTAAATGGATTCTAGAATGAGGACCATTCAGAAAAAAAAGAGAAAGAAATCACAACAACATGCAATTTAACGTAATCCTCTCAGAGCCGAGACAGAAAGATTCAGGCCTTAAGTAGTGGCCCAGGAGCACAAGTCTGGACTAAGTTAATGGATAAGCATGCAAGCCTCGCTGGTGTTGTGCTGCAAACTGAAAGCTCTCTCCCTGGGAGAGGGAAACAGAGGCACTGGACATACCTCATCAGATCCTGAGCCGAAGATAAGGAGGTCAAAGGGTATGGCGGCCACCATGTCTATAAGGAACCAGCCTTTAAAGTAGTGGATCGCTATCCTTGCCGGGTGGCTGACCACCTCCTCATTCTGGTTGACGTACGTGGTCCTGAAGTTGATGAGGATGTCGATGATGAACATGATGTCCACTATGAGATCCACCACGTTGAGCGGGCTACAGGAGTATCCACACTTGTGCCTCTTCTGCTCCTCTCTGTCGTTCAGCAGGAAGGCGGCAGAGTACGGGGTGAGGATGGCCGTGTAGATCACCAGCAGCAGGATCAGCCAGTCCCACACTGCTTTGAACGGGCTGTAGTGCAGGATGGTGAACTTGTCCATGCGGGGCGTCTGGAGTTTGTACTCAGGCAGCACGTCAGCTCCCAGGGAGAGCACCTGCAGCCGAGGGGCACCCATTACTGCACAGCACATACTATACTGTGCACACTGCTTCTCAAAACCTTACTAATCCCCAATCCGCAAAAAGAAAAAGCTCTATATATTTAGCGACCTAAAGAATGCGAAAAACGTCATACCATACAAATATATAATGATGTAATTATGTGTTAATTAGGTCATCAACAATAAACACCATTGAAAAATGTATGCATATTTTTAAGACTAAATCCTAGTTCATTGATAAGGGGAGCGAGTGGAAAACCACTGGTATAGTGCACATCAAAACATTATCGCACTAACCGGCTCCACTGTGATCTCATTATGCCGAAAAGTTTCACTTTGCACGGCAATTAACCTCTCCATGTCAAGGTCCACTGACAATGTCTAAGAATTACTGCCCATTACTTGTATTCATTAAAATGTGACGTTTGGTGGTACAATGGTGGTTAAAGAGAATGTACGATCTATCTGGCCATCATTTTGTCAGTTTGATCAGGATATCTCACATTGCCTTGGTGCTTTACTGGATCTCCGCAGGTAATGATCCCTATTCAAGGTCTGCATACCATGCAGGTATAATTTAACCAACCAGAAACTGCTAAATCATACTCTATTATAAGAGCGCTGGCTATCCTCCCAGTGACAGGTGACAGGCCGGAAGACTATGTCCTGTCACCATTAGATTATTATAACCTTGGGGCGCAAAATAGACTTAATAATCATTTATGTAAAAGCATTTCTTAGAGCAACAGATCCTTCTTAACAATATGTTGCTAAGATCATATTTGTTTTCATTTCTCCATGTGAATGAATGCTGACTTGCAGGGTAATTATTTAGCACACATAACATTCACTTGGCTTAATACTGCGTGACAAACAGAAAGCTCCCTATACTATAACAGAAATAAGTGCAGGATGGAAATAAAGGCAGTGTTTTGTGTTATTTCAGCACATTCCTCTCCATTCTCTATATGAATTATATATGTTGCTTTTTGCAATGAGAATGCTGAGTTAATGTTTACAGTATATAGTATGTCAGCAAATTATCCAAACAAAGTAGATTCCTCCCTTTACATTTTTTTTATTTTTTTATTTTCTATAATGGTGACTAGTCCTATTTGAAAGAATAATGCTATACTCTAGACCCTCTCAAAACATATACTGTAAATTGACCTGGTATTGTGATTTCACGGAAATCAATAATAGTGCATGACACAATGAGTCATCCAGTTTAGTTTAAATGTGTATATTTATCATTGCATGAGAAATGTCAACGGTTGACCCACTGGGATCAATTGGTTCACACTTAATGAGGGAAGATGATTTATTGGAAGGCCCTTAGCAACTATCAGCTCTGCCGCAGGCCTGACTTGTCATAAGGGAGGATAGACCGGAATGCTTCATCTGGAAAGCTCCGGTTCAAGCAACTATCAAAGCAACCATCCCGCCTGCAGAGATGTCCTTGAGCAAGGTTCTGACCCATAACAGCAACAGGAACACTATTCTGCAGCTGACTTTGTACTCTATAGAGGAGGGCAAACGCTTAAAGCCAATAATATGACTCGAGCAACACTCCAGATGAAACAAATGAAATGTATTAAATGAGAAAAAGGGTCTGTTTACATTTCTACGGAAGCCGAGAATGGCCGCCCATGCAAAAACATTTTTTATTCCGTTTTCTCGACATAATGAGTTTATTAACTCGTTATCTCGGGATAACAACGCTCGTTTTATCGTGATAACTGTATAATTAACCGGCTGTCTCGAGATAATTCTCTACTGTACAGTTTTTTTCCGCCTGTCACGATGCAGTCGGGATAGTCTCCTCTTTAATTGACAAGGACTTATCTGGATGTTATCTCGAATGAAAAGACACAAAGCTATTTCTGCCTGTGTTAGACCTTGATTAAAATAGAATATGATCTGTTGATCAATGCGTAGACTTGTGCCTACTCCTGACATTTTCAGCTATAAACTGTAGAGCATTATCCCAAGACAGCCGGTTAGTTATACAGTTATCACAATAAACGAGCATCGTTATCCCGAGATAAGGGGTTTAATTATCTTGTTATCACAATCAAACAAGCTTTGTTATCCCGAGATAATGGGTTAATTATCTCGTTATCTCAAGAAAACGGAATAAAAAAAAGATTTGCATGGACGACCGTTCTCGGCTTCCGTACTTTTCATTGAAGTTCCAGAGTGAAAATAATGAATATCAAACCATAAACACACAGGGGCCATCTCACCTGAGTGACCTTTTCGGTGACATTGTGAGTCCTTTCTTTGACCTTTGGCGCTATGATGGTTTTCTCAGACGTTGGCGGAGAATGGGTCTTCTTATCATTCCCCTCAGTGAAGTTGAGTGCAATCAGAGGGATCTTATTGATGGTGCTGTACTTGTTGATGTTAGAGTCCGAGGTAGAGCTGAGCAAGCTGGACTTCAGGTGACTGAAAGGGCCTGGTTTATGGGAAAACAGCCACTTTAGAAAAAAACTGTACAGTACTGTACTGTACTGTATTGTACCAGGGAGATTATGGATCATGCACTGCAGATCAATGTCAAAGTACATTGAAAGTACATATTCATATTCAGTCAAAGCTACAACAATCCAATGTGGTCAATTATGATCAATATTGATATACTGTAGTTTAAATCTAATAGAAATAACCAATTTAGTGTAGGGTGTTTTAAATCAATGAAAAAAGTACAATCCATAGAAAATAATGTATCTATTAATGTACTTTATCGCATTCACAGCCAAGGCAGATCAAGAGTTCACTCCTCTATTGCAATATTGCGCCTGGACCCCTGAACAATGACCCCATTGGTATTTTGAATCCAAGAGGAGTGGAACACTCGCATTGACACACATGTATTTACAAACTACAGTAGGGTGCAAATGAGGAGTGTCCCTTTACTGTAGTAAAATAATGGGATCAATGGGAGGAGACATAAGCAATATCCCAAGCCATCATACCCATATGCAGTACAATAATGATGATGGTAGACACTCACCATGGGAAGTATATTCTATATACATTTGTTCATATCCATTTGTTTGTGCCTTTTGCTCATTCAAGTACATTTTCGTCATGCATGATTTCAACATAATTGCAGGCAGCAGGCTTTCTTTTAGGGTTGTTGTTACATTGTATGGGTCCCAAGACCAATGACATGTCAAATCACCACACTATTACCAATATACAGCCATAACACGTGCAGTAGGCCTTCCGGACCTACAGCGGTCCACACAGAGTGGATGTGTAATGAGCGTTTGTGATGGTTGCCTACAGCAGCTTCACATTCATGTCTGAGAGCGGCACTGAGCACTGAACACATGGGCATAGAACACAGGGTTACCTCTGATCTGGCGACCATTGTCTATAAGCAGCGTTTTGCCATCAGAGCAGAGAGAGGAGAAATGAAAGCCCGGCATTCACACACAGTATAGCACTGTACCGCACTGGTTCTCAAACCGTCTGACAGGGGGTCACGAGGGGTCTCCAGATACTTTCATGGCGGTCATAAATCATTTCAGAGGGAGAAATGATTACATCATCTAACTTATGTCTTTATTTTTTCCGTTATTTCTAATTTTAGAATTTTTTAATCTGCTTGATGATGGTTTATGGTTGTCTATATATTTTCTGCTATTATGTTCCACTATTGAACGAGCATGCCTCTCCCCTTATTCAAGCACACACTTTGTTTCGGAGGTCAAGGGTCAATACGTTTGAGAAGCACTGCTACTGAATACTGCAGACTGCATTCATTTCATTGTAAAGGTACCACACTGAAGATACAGTGACGTTACTGTATGGGGGAGGGGGATCACATTAGAGAAACATTTACACACATGGTAAGCAGAAGGCGCCCACTTACCCTCGCTTGCGTGGCGGTCCCTGAAGTGGCTCTTGGAGTTGGCACTGAAGCCCTCCATGTCGTGGACCGAGGAGGCCCGCCTCATGCTGCTGATGCTGCCCCTGGGAAAGGTGCTGGACAGGGAGGTGGAGGACTTCCGCTGCTCCGCCTGCCGCAGGGGCTCCCAGGTGTGGGCGGGGGACGAGTGGCCGAGCGGCTGCTGGGCCACGCTGGCCTGCGAGGAGCGGCGGCTGGAGCCCAGCAGGGCGAGCGTGTCGTTGGCCTGGCTGTGGCCGGGGCTGCAGCCGCCCTGGGCGGGGGGCGACGGGGAGCTCCTCAGGGGCACCGAGTCCTCGTTCACCTTGGGCGAGTCCACCGTCACGCCGTCCGGGTCCTCCTGCGGGAGGGACTGCTTGCTGGTGCCCATCAGGCTCAACGCCGCCTGGCGGAAGCGGAAGAATCGATTCCTCCCTAAAGAAGAATTAGATGACTTCTGCTTAACACAGCTGTTACAGTACTACTGTATATAGTATTTTAAGGTCGACCAAACACTGTTTTATTCACGTATGAGTACAAGGAGCAGCATTTCATCTGTCCCAACCCCCATATCAGTATCTGGACAATGTGTGGCCAACCTCACATACCCAGAAGTGAAGGGCCCCTTGAAATAGAGAGGTATATTTGCTCATTAACAATACAGAGAGTGAAAGTGAGCCCTGCATCACTCACAAACGCAATGGCCTTTCAGCCACTTGTATAATGTCACTACCGCGTGTTTCCGTTACAGCAACAGATGTCTACAATAGCTCCATCACGCTCCTCGATGACACGTGTGTGTGGGCATTCAGACACCCCCCCCCCCAACACCCCACCCATTATACCACTGTAGCTATTCTGTCCCTGCTTCCTTGTTTTGTCTTATTTACTGTTTCGCTGCTCTGAAGTTACCACATGGACAATAATGATATGATTTTTAATGCCCTGTTAATATGGCTTTAATTAAAGTTAAACACCAACAGATTGCTGCAATGGGGCTTGTTTATTTACCCGGCAGCCTTATCATCTCCTATCCTGTCCAATCACAAGCTGAGCTGCTCCCCTCCCAGGTTCACACCATCATCTGTTGACAAGTCATGCCTCTCCACAACCGCAGACAATCACATAGCAATCAAGCCATGCACTTACTGTAAGCCTCGTTCTTCCTTTAGCCTTTTCAAGATTGTCTTGTGTATTCCTACCAAGCGTTCTGGATGACTCTGTGGCCTCAAGTTTTTGTACCTTTGACTGAATTCTTGGATGTTATTTTTTACCACGGCCTGTCTCGTGTTTTGGCTCTGCCCAGTCCTTGTGATTCATCGTTTCTGCATTAAAACCTAATAAAGAGACTTTTGTCTCGCATTTGCTTTTGACTCCACAGCAGTTCTCAACGCTGGTCCTGGCTATCCACCTCCCTGCATGTTTTAACGTCTCCCTGCCCCGACGCCTGATTCAAATGAATGGGCTGTTATCAGGCTTCTGCAGATATTGACAACGACCCATTCATTTGAATCAGGGGTGATGGAGCAAGGAGATGTCTTCCCAGGACTAGGGTACCACAGCTCTATGACATATCCAAAGATTGCATGGCCTGATCTATGCCATTAAGCCTTTCAGGAGTCATTGGCGCTAAACACGTTTATTTTTCACCCCATGCTGCAGCTATTAATCTGTTTCAATAAATCAGTATGAAATTAGAATTAAATGGTTTGGAGAGATGGGGCCTAATGAGAGGAAAGCTCTGCGGCGATACGGTTAATAGACATTTTATATTAAATGTAACTGATTGTATTGTCCTCTACATTGTTATACGTATTCTATAAAAAGGAAAGGTGCATCCTTGTACAGTACAATGGATTTCTGCCTGGTCATTTATAACTGTTCTATCTGTTTAAGGCCTTGGCGCGCATGTTAAATCTGCTGAATGCAGTGTTCTGGACACCGGCTCAGGGAAAGAGGGATTACTCTCTGCCAGGCTCTCTCTATTGTGCTAGTTGCTATGATACCTGTAGGCTTATATTCTACTGTCAGCATGGGATTATAATTAGTCCCCAATCGTTGCAAAAATTCTGCCAGAAATTGAATCTCCTAGTCAGTATGGTGGAATTGCACAGAGTTACTCCACTGTTATCAAACATATGCACTAGTTGGATGTCACCCATGTGTAAGAGACACATATAATGAGGTCATTCTTCATGTGCGATGTATGTGGTCAGCCGGACTATTCTGCTCTATCACATCATGCTCCTCTCTGTGAAGCTTGGTTGTACACAATCAACTCTGATTAATAAGACACGCAAACAATATGCTGCACAATAGAACAAATATAGAGTGTCAATAATTAGTATATGTACTATGTACACTTCCAGTGTGCTAAAGAAAGAAAAACAAAAAACTATGGATTATATTCAGGTAACCGGATTTATAAATGTTCTGATATCTGAAATTTAGATGTACTTAATATTCTAATATTGAATTCAGCCACAATGGAAGACTGAGAGAAGTACATTTGCCCATGATGATGATAAAGAATATCATATTACATCCTATTGTATGAAATTACATTATATTGTATCTTATCATACTGTATCATATTTTATTGTATTGTATCTGATCATATCATATCATATCATATTGTGTCAAATTGAATCATAACACATTGTAGCTTATCATAGCATAATGTATTATATAATGTATCACATTGCATCATCCTCAAATTGTATTATTGATAAAACTAAGTCGAAATTTCATATCCATACATATACTGTACTGTACCGTTAAAAAAAAATACACCATAATCACTTACTATTATCTGACTTAGTAGGGGATGTTTCATTTATCTTCTCTGTGGAGTCATCACTTCCCTCATCATGGATGTAATCGAAGTTCAGGATGAACATCATAACCATGCCATCCTCATTCTTCACAGGCATTATGTGTGTGTTGCACTGGAAGTCTGACCCTGAAAGACAAACATTACATTCAGAAACACATTCCAATACATTCTAATTGAATGTTTTAGCTGGCATGATTCAGTGAAACAGGAGGCTATTGTGTGTTTTGGAAACTTTTGAAAAGTACAAGTATGCAAGCAAAAGTGGTGTACTGTGGTATAAAGTACAGCATATAAATACACCACTGTTAAGACATTTACAATAACACAAAACTACAGAACTGGAGTTATTATACCAGCCATTATGCAGAAGCTTTTATTATATTGAAGTAAAACATGATTAACATGTCCTTTGGTTTGTAGAAATAAGAAGTTCATGTGATTTAAAGGTCAACGTCTGGTGATGTCAGAATATGTGAAGTGGTACCACATTTAGTGATAAAAGAAGCAAGCCCACAGGGTCCACCATACTGTAGTGTGTGTGTGTGTGTGCCCTCACGTGAGGGTATGTACAGAATATAAACGATACTGTATGTTTGTTGTGTGTGGGTACAGATGGCTAAAAACTGAAATAGCTTCATATCTTTTGAAAGTATCAGTGCATAGATAGTAGTGGTAGTAGATCAGAATATAATAATGGTAATAGACCACTCATGGTTCAAATGATATGACTGTTGTCTGGCAGAGATCATAATTACATACAAATATCTGATTCTGTTATATTAAATATAACAGCTAAAACAACTAATTAGAAACATTATTTAAAAATCATGTTGACTTGCAAAAGCATTTCACAAGCACAACTTTGGGAACCACTGACCTAATTAAAAGGAACAGAAAAGAAAATGGATCAATGATCTAATCCTTTTTCTTGAGACAAATGTACAGCATAGCATGTACAGTATGGCAATATGTGAAACACACTAGCTGGCATAAAACCACAGCAGCTGTGTCCCTTGGCTGTTGGAAGAGTATCACGCCAGATAAAAGAAAGCAGGCAATAAGTATAATTCCATTTCAGCCAAAATAGGATTATTCAGTAATATATTTTACTATCAATACGTCTAGCTATCACTTATTGTCTTATCCCTAATTGTATCTAGTCGTGCATCAGTTTATTCTAAGAACCAAGTGGATCTCTGTCCCTCAAAGAGAGGAAAAAAATCAAGTAAAAGGACAGAAATACAATTCAACCAAAGTCAGTCTCCATTATTTTAATTTAATTTTAATGAATATGACAACTGATGTACTACTGTACATCCAAACCCAGTGGCTCACAACGAATGACCTGGCCACGTCTCCTTGTCTAGTCAGAGTCAGAGTTTAAAAGTGTCTTATAACGGTACTGTACTTGATTCACTGATTTCCACTAAAATATTCTATTGTTTAAACATCATTTTTTTTTAAATTAAAATACAAAGCACATTGGTCTATCCAAACTAAAAATACCACACATCATCTGCATTTTGCTTTACACTATGACATAAAATCCCTGACACATTTGCTTTTTATGTAGCTTTTCTGTTCATGGGTCTGTTTATATATATCTGTATGTCCATCCATCTGTCTGCCTTGTTCTGTTGCTTTCTGCAAATTCACAGAGGACACACATTACCAGTATTCACAGTAATCTCCTCAGGCTCTCAGACACCCTGCCAGCAGCATTCATTAGCAGTAGGCTCGCTGTCTGACTAAATATAACAATCCCGGCTTGAACTGCCTAGACATGCCAGGGTTTAATGTTAGGACAAATACACGCAAAGCGATTTGCGGGTGAGGAGTATTGATAAAATGTTTGCCGTAATTGGGCTCAAAATAAAAATATATGTATATGAATATCTTTAGGCTAAATTACGGAACGTCCACACACAATTTTATGTCTGGATACACTCGAGGGCAAGACTAGAGCTGAGGAATTCTCTGGGGATTTCTCTCCGTTCTTTTTTTGTTAGGTTAAATAGAAGTAGAAATGTGAAATGAGATACTGCTAGAGTCTACATGTTCAGTGTGTAATGATACCATTATACCAATTACCCAGCTATTGCATTTACACACATGGTTTTCATGGCATGCTCTTTTGTTTACTCGACATTATTAAAGACTTATGTTTCTGGCAAATGCTAGCAAAATCCCAGGTCAGCGGCAAGGCTTGACACCTTCCTGGCTGTCAGACGTTACTCAAGCTGGAAGACAGGCAAGGGTGGAGGTGACACATAAATGTATACTGTGTACTGAAATATATCAAAAGTTGGAAGTCAAAAACCTCAACTACTGTAGCTCCTCAGAAATGAGAATGCAGAGCACATCTAACATTGCTCCATTGATGTCGTTTTTGCTTGCTAATAGGTAGTTAAAATTCTCTGATAAAAATAACCATGTAAACCTCAATTAAAAAACAGCAAATATGCATTTCTCTCACTAATGAAGCATGTGCATACAGTTTACCAGTCGATTAATTTAAAATGCTTTTGAACAACTTTCAGTCAACAATAATTCCGTCCAGACAGCGATTCTGTGTCATGACATTGAGCCTCCTAAATCACATGTAATTGAGTGATCAAATTACAATGGAGATACGATGTATCATTGTCAGAAAAAGACCATACTCTCCCAGTATTATACAACGTGATCTATATACAGAGCTAACCAAATCTTCCTTGTTGCAAGCTAAATGAGAAAGTCAGCAAAAAATGGTTTTGGGCTTGAATTTACCTTACCAGATGGTTAACAATAGCTTTATGTACTTAAAGACTAAGCCATGGGGTTCTCTTCTCATCCTGTCTCCTGCTGAATGTCACCTCTACTGAAATGGATGATAGGGAAGCTTTCTAGTTTTATATTATGCCAAATCAGCAGATTATGATCCTGTAGTAAATCCAACAATTATTACCTGTCTGTCAACCGTGTCCTTAATTATCTTGCACTCTCATTGGGCTGTAATGAGATAACTTGTTCTTGCATTGAGGGAATTCGTTTCCCGTACCCTCCGCCTCAAATCAGTGGCGGTATTCTGGCCATGTGATCAGCAGAACTATTCACGGCCCGGCTCAGTCATTAGGAGTGATTGTGAGGCAAGACAGCCTCAGACGTTGATTGAATACAACTGTGCAGTTCATTTCCTCGCCGGCTTTCTGTGAGAACTAAGTAGCCTGCTTTACAATCAGTGGGAGGAAAATAGGTAACCATTATGTATTTTACTATTCGTTTAAAATGTTATTATGTTATTTACAATTATTTTATTACTGTAAATTATACAGAGCAACGTGTGAGAAACGCACAATCAATGTGAACATACTGTATACGTTAAAGCCATTTCAATGTTACATGTTCAAAATAAAGATTGTGACAAGAAAACCACATAAATAACCTCAAGGCATCGCTGCCTAACTTTCTGCACCAAGATGGTTAAATTATACAAACAGAATGTTTATATATATATATATATATATATATATATATATATATATATATATATAAAATATATAGTATGTTTATGTATGAA
>JAODUG010054571.1:3014-15154 GCA_027564795.1 Aphredoderus sayanus
TGTCATGTCTCTCAGGTGTTATCAGCACTATACTATACTGTACTATACTCTACTATACTAACAGTGTGCTGTCATGTCTCTCAGGTGTTATCAGCACTATACTATACTGTACTATACTCTACTATACTAACAGTGTGGTGTCATGTCTCTCAGGTGTGAGGCATCCACAGAGAACAAGGTGGATGACATCCACACCCTGGACCAGAAGCTGCGTTCCCTCTTCATGGACCTGGGCGGGGGGGTGTCCTCCCCACAAGGGGACCTCTCTGCTCTCGACCCGGCCTCTGTGGCAGGCTCTTCCTCCCCCATGGGCCCCAGCCCTGCCGCCACCACCACCGCCATCATGTCTCCGGGCAGCAGCCAGGCGGCCAACCCTGTCCTTCCCCCCTCCAGCCTGGTGCTGGTGGCCCTCGGGACAGCCCCAGCCCAGGGCCCCGGAACCCCCAGCTCCACCCCTACACAGACTGGTAGGTGGAAGTAGCCTTGGTGTCAACAATATTACCTTCATTAATAACATTAATACTGAAAATGGACTGTGTGTGTGTGTTTGATATCTATAGGAATAGCTTCCACAGTTTACGGCCAGACCACTCCGTCTAAAACCCCTTTGTCCAGAGTACCGGTAAGCCTGCTACATTACAATACCACTCCACAGAGACCAATAACATTTTATTTTGTCTTAAAACTGGTCTTAAATAAAGGGCGATGTCATATAACAGCAGTAATAGCGTTATTCAGAATACAGGCCAGTCAGAAATCGCCTGGACCAATGTGATATAAAAGTGCTGATAGTGTGTTTTAATGGCAAACAAGTTGTTATTATTTAGTGACTTGGTGAATAGTTTTGTAGTGCTGTGAGAATGGTAGTGTTAACAGCAGGTGTTCCAAACCCTTTCCACTAACGTTCTCCACTCACTCATCTAGCATGGAAATGTCTGTTTACATTATTTTCTCAATGAACTCTTGCTGTGCTCCCCCCACCCCCCTTCCCTCTCTCTCTCTCACTCTTTCACATCAATATCTCCCCTCTTTCCTTTTCCTCCCCTCTTTCTCTGCAATGCCTGTGGGTTTAGGGGAGTACTCCTCCTTCAGAACTGCTGCCATCCTTCCCTGGACCTTATCTAATACAGGTGTTTTTTTGTTTTTTTGCCATTGCTCACATTGAATTCATTCCACCTGCCATGAACCTTTGTTACAGTACAGTGTTTTATAATCTAATCTGTACCCTTAGAAGCAGAAAGGCACTCAGGAGATGTAACACCCATGTGTCATTGCTTACAGATTATGTGGCCAAACTGAATAATACTTTAAAGCTTAGCTAGATTAATATTGTATAACAGAGTGAAACAGGTCAGGAGATATACATTTATACCTACCATCGTAATGTGATTTCATAATAATCTGAATATGGCTGCTCTAGTTCCATTTACTGTCAACTCAAACCCATTTGGATATTTATCGATTTACAGCAGCCATGTTGTTTTAGATAGTACCCTGGTTATCATAAAATGTGTGTAAATGAGAAAAATGTGTCTTGACGTTTAGTGCACATTTGTCATATGGTCTCAGTGAAGTATTTGTTTTTCACAAAGGGTCCTTGTGGCACATTCAGATTCAAAATTCAGTTATCTAGGTGTGATATCACACACAAATTAAAACATTGTAACACTGCTTGTAACGCCACCATGAGGCTGATGTGCACAATACTTATAATAATAATAATAATAATAATAATAATAATAATAATAATTTCAACATCTTTGCAAGAAGGATGTTGAGACATGCTAGGTGGTTGTATTATCTCTGGCATGCACTTACGCACATGTATGCTCTAAAAGTGGTCCAGTGTCAACTTTATTTGGGTGCTTTAGTGAAATTGTTCACTGTAAATCAGCTATATTAGACTTTTATGTATCCATAAAACCTTTCTTTCCTGCCAAGACTTTATTGTGTACAGTTTATCCCATGATAATTACTATTGTGCATTTCTAGTGTTAATAATAATCATTTATTACGTAACAAAAAAAGTATACCCTGGTTAAACTTCTGAACATAATTACATTTTCAGTTAAGTAAGTAGTTTGAGGTGGACGGGACCTAATATTCTAATTTATCAACTGGTAATTGTAATATTTTATCAAACAAATAAGTTTCTAGTTGTGGCGATCTCTTCTAGGATTTGTACAGCATTAATGTTACAGCTTATGGGCACTATTTGGGTGAGTTAATTTTTTATTTTATTTTTTTATTTTGTTTTCATTATAATCTATGAAGTCTTGACAGCGATCATTGGGAGAGATGTACAAATTACAGTAGGTTTAGGTAAAACTTGGCAGGAAATCCCCTTCAGGAGAGGGCATGTGGCAACAATGGTCCTCCTCGGGCTACTCATCCCTAAAAACATTCTTGTTCATTTTCCCACCGACAAAATCCACATAATACAGTTTTGCATGTTTCACCAGCTGCACTTTGCGTGAATGGTGATTTGATTACACTATAAACCAGAAACTCCCATAGTGCTGTGCGATATATTTCATTTATTTTGTAGAGGAAACCGGAGTTTATACCCCTTTTATACTAATAGTATTTGTACGTAATAGTTTTTTTTTTATATATATGAACAGTAAAAAGTAAAAATACAATATAACGTATATAAATTATACAACATTAGAGGCCGTGTTTTTTGGCCTACTTAACCAATCTTGACAAATCTATAGACAGATCAAACCCATGCACTAAAATCATCTAAATTAAATAATTTAACAAAAGAAAACCGCAATGGCAGCAACATTAAGCATTATAGCTGCTATGAAATCTCTCAAAATTAGTGAGACTTGAGTACAGCTAAGGTATTATATAGCTAGGTATGAAGACAGATTTACATAGAAATTCAAAGAGAGGAAATCACAAGTGATGGAGACATGTTGTAGCAGCCAAGTCAATAGACACACAGGACACTCAAATGATGGGTATTGAAGTTCACTTACATTTCCAGACTGTTTTGTTGTGGCTGTGAATCCCGCCGTCTAAAAATAGACCCTTCATTAAACCAGAACAGCTCATTCAACAGAGACGTGATGTTGCTGGGGTATGAAAGGTCCTGCCTGCAAAACTTTTCATCTCTTATGTAACTCACATGGCAGAGATTTAAACTCTTACATAAGTAACCCAGCTGCTAATAAGGCCTTTGATTTCATCTCATTTCTATCTATCAATTAAATGAATTTAATGAAAATGAAATCCTGTATCCTATTAAACCCTTGCTGGTTTTGAGAATGGCATGTCATTCACCAATGAAAATAGATAATCCAGTTAAAACACAAGGTTGTTAAAAATGTTTTGGCTACTGCTAAACTTTTTACAGTTCAGTTTTTAGCCCAGAGGGGATTCACTAACGAATACCTGTGCAGATCTTGTGTTTATGTGCATGTACACGCACATCTATGTCTGTTTGGATCTGCGTGTGTCTATGTTAACATTTAAGTGTGTCACTTTATATCTCCTACCGTCTAGTCTCAGCAGCCTCTAGAGGACTTAGATGCCCAGTTGAGGAGAGCGTTAAGCCCAGAAACTGTTTCTGTCAGCACACACACACAGGTGAATATGCGCGCACACAACACGCACACACACGCACACACACACACACGCACACACACACACTCACCACAGTAATATAGTGTGTATGAGATTATTATTTGTGGGAGGTGTGGGAGAAAAATGGAGACTAATAGGCTACATATGCTGTTTAATGGACCATATCTATTGATAGTGATTTGACTGTATATTAATTATGTCATATTGTTCCTCATTCTAACCTGTTATCTTCATCTCGAATCCTCAGGCCTCTCTCACTGGCATGCCTGCAGCAGGACAACCAAGTACGGACCTGTCTGTCTGTCCTGTGCTCTGTCTGTCTCTTGTGTTGTTGTGTTCACCTCTCTGTCTTAATTGTCTTAACTGATCTGTTAGCTGTACCTCTATGGGTGTGTCTTAACCTGGTCTTAACTGATCTGTTAGCTGTACCTCTATGGGTGTGTGTTGATTTATCTGTTCCTATATGAGTGTATATTGATTAATCTGTTTCTCTATGGGTGTGTCTTAACTCTACCTGTGTGTCTTCCAGTTCCCTTCTCTCTGGAGGAGGACAGAGGGAGCTCTCCTCCCCCTGCAGGACAAATCACACTGGGGAGGTTTCAGGTAGGAATGCCTGCTTTACCTCTTTCACTGTCCTTCAAAGTAAAAGTCCTGTAGGGTTGCACTCAGTTATAAACAAATAACTGTAAATGAGTCTTATTAAATATCTGGTTGCTTTTTAATGGTTATTTGTAGACTTTTGAAAATGTGTCTAAATAGACTTCCTTTCTGTCTGATCAGGTTTCTTTGGCAACCGTCGAGCCTTTCATCCAGCGGCCTGCTTGCACAGAATCCTCCTCCACGACCTCCTCGTCCTCCTCGTCCTCCTCCTCCTCCTCCCTCTCCAGCCCAGAGAACACACTGCACAAGACCTCCTCCCCCCTGCGAGGAGGCAGGCGAGCGGGAGGACCAGGAGACGTGGTGGACGGGCTCCCCTCTCCTCTCCCGCAGCCAGCCGTAGAAGGCTCCCTTAACCCCTCCCCCTGCACCCCTCCCCAGCCCACCACCATTGGACGCTTCCAGGTACAGTATGTGTAGGCTCACTACCAACACCTACCTGCCCTATAGGTCTTTGCTACTGCCCAGGTGGTGAAATATGTGAAATATAGGAAATATGTCATTTATTTTAAAATGAATCAACCTTTTTAATAAACAATATATTTTTATAGTCATCCTTTCATTCTTCTATACTTTTTACTGAGACATTACTTATTCCCATCATTCTATTCTTCTGCAGGTCACCACCAGTGCAGAGGCCCGGGTAGGGCGCTTCTCTGTCAGCCGAGCCCAGGAGCAGAGCCCCCAGCCTGGGCAGGGTCCTCCGTCTCCTGCCCAGTCTGCCAATGGCCCCAGAGGCCCCGAGCAGGTCCCGGTCTCAGGCCCCACGCGTAAAGCTTCTCTGGCCAGCCTCAACAGCAACTCCTTCAACAACTCCTACGTCAGCAGCGACAACGACTCCGAGTTCGAGGATGAAACTTTCAAACGGGAAGTGCATCGCCTCAAAGAAAAGTAGGTCAATTTCTCTCTCTCTCTCTCTCTCTCTCTCTCTCTCTCTCTCTCTCAGGTTCCTCTCTGTTCATCCTATTCTCCTCTAACAATGGAGGTCAACCACCATAGAGAATCAATGCTACTTTTATTATCTCTACTATTCTTCTTCCCCTTTTTCCTCTCAATTCCCTACTGTAGGAGAAAATACACTATACCTCCTACAGCCCTCTCTCCACTTTTTCTCCTAATTTCCTTCAGGAAATAGACAGGGTTTTCTCCCACTCTCTGTGGGGAGACAATTTCCTGATCATTTTATCCTTAAGTTTTAATGTAGTTATTTAATATAGTTAACTAATTTACTTACTTATAAATTGATTCTCATGTACCTTGGTGGAGAGGTGACTTATATTTTGCTTATTAATTTTCACAGATCGATTGCCTTGGATGTTTAGTGAAGTTGTCCTAGAATATTGTGCATCTGTTGAACTTCTATGTACCTTCAAGCCAAATAACTTCCCTTTTCTTTTCTTATTCTATATATTCTATTATATTTTACTGTAGCCTGGTTGCCATCACATACATTAGGTTCTGAAGGTCCCTAACAATACTGCTTGCCATAGCTGATTGATCAGTGTGAAACTAATCACAGTTGGTCAACTGAAATAAGTTGTTGATCATCACAGACTGGTACATTGGTTGCCCTTGTAATTTATTGGTTTGTTTTGTTGTCTGCTGCAATGACATGATCACATGCTGCAATGACATGATCAGTGGCCGTCCAATCAGAGCTGTCGGAAAAATGTTCCAAATCTCTAGAGCAGTTCTAGACTGATTTACATGCAAATCTCGAAATAAACGTACAATTAATGACTCTTCAGTGTATTTTGTTTCTCATCATTACTGTTTGTATCTCCTATCTTGTTCTCCCAGGCACATGCTTGAAATCCAGGCTCTCCATTGCCGACAAAAAGAAGAGATTGACAAACTGTTCAGCAGGCTGGGAAAGGTAACTGCAATGTCGTGGGTGACGTCAAGGCCTTGTTTGAACTGAGCCTTGTCAGTTGGAAGCACGCTGCTTGTCAACATCCAGTGCTTGTGGCAGTCTAGTGCTACTATTTAGTGCCAGCACTCTGACTACTTTTAAAGTGGCCATAATATAATACGATGTATAATGTATAATAATATCTAATGAATATGTACATTTATTACAACAAAGGTCCATATGTAACAAACTGAAAGTACTGTAATAACAGCATGTCTTAACACTCAGTCTAGAGGGCTCATTGAACCTGTGTGTGTGTGTGTGTGTGTGTGTAGGTGCCCCCTGTGGCAGCACTACCGCCGGTCGCGGCCTTGGCCGGCAGGCGGAGGCGTCCCGCCAAGAGCAAGTCCTCCAAATCGTCTAGAAGCAGCTCCACGCAAGGCAGCAAGAGTCCACTACAGCCAGGTGAGCACTGGCACCCAGCCACGACGCTAATAGCCAGTCCAGGTACTCTGACTATGAGTACCTGGATTATAACCTCGTATACTGAGGTTGTAAGTAGCAGCCAAGAAACAGATGCCATGACAGAGATGATGAGTAACAGACCATAGCCATTTATTGTACTATTACGTTTACCATATACCTCCATAACAATGGTTTGTTGTTCCTCTGAGCTCGCGATACACAGTGTACTGTGGATCTATGGGTCTGTGATTAGCCTTAACTCCACCAGTAGGTGTCGGTAGAGAGTTCAGGAGATTGTGTTTGTATGTAACTTGTAACGCGTGTGTTTGTTTTACCGCCTTGATCATAAACACTTTTGGGTGGGCGTATGCTTACGCAGGCTTGGAGCTTGGGCGTTTCTGACTCCTTTCTCCTCTCGCCCTGTCTGTCTCTCTCTTCCTCCTCCCTCCTGTACGCGTGTGCTGGGTCTTCTTCTCCTCCTCCTCCTCCTTCTCGGGTGTTGTCCCTTGCGTTCGCCCTGTGCCACCTGCAGGCAGCACTTTATCTGCCCAGAGCGTCCCCGCCGTCTACCCCGGCCAGCTGGCTCTGCTAACCCCCGGGGGTTTAGCCGACTCGTGCGGCAGCGCTCTGCTCCAGCCCCTGAAACCCGACCCCTCCAGCGACAACCTGTGTTCGGCCTACACCAGCGAGGCGGCGCTCTCTGTGCCCAGCCTGTGCGCTCCCACCCCAGGTAGGCTTGGCACCGCGAGTCCCAGGCCTCAGCAGGCCCAGCAGGGCCTTAGAGGAGTCCGTGGGAGGCTTAGTAAAGCTACTCTTATATACCTGTATACGTCTTCCACCCTCAGCCTATAAGGGGTGAATGGAAGACGTACTTCTTCAACACACACACACACACACACACACTCATGGTGGCAGTGAGACAAGCATGCCATGAGTCAAACACATGCGTTTGTTTTGAGACACCTTCGACTTCACCTCTCTGTCTCTCATCTTTCTGCCATAAATATAGCAGCGTGAAGGCTAACTGACTGTTACATTCTTCCTGTGTATTTCTATACATCTCCCCCCCCCCCCCTCTCTCTCTCAACTGTCTTCCTGTACTTCCATTCTTCCTGTACTTCCATTCTCCCTCTCTCTCTCTCTCACTCTCTCTGTGTATCTTTCTCTCTCTCTCCCCCCTCCTCAGGCTGTGTAAAGTTCAGCTGGGGGTCGGAGCGCGTGTCCTTCAAGCCTGGCGGCCGGAGAACGCGCTTTCTGAGTACGCCCTGCTTGGCTCTTTGTGTGTACCGCTTTCTTTCTTTGGTCCTTTATCAGTCTTCGTTACTACATTTTGTTTGTTGTGTTATTTTCCTTTCTATATCCGTCAAGTCTCAGTGTCACCTTGTCTTCCCGTGGGTCTTCTTCCACGGTGGAGAAGGGTCCTGTGCTTCCAATGGCACCCGTGGTTCCAAACAGCCCGGCTTTGCAGGGGTCTCACTTGTAACCCTGACACGTCTAGGAAACCTTCTTTACATGCATGTGCTTTTTACGCGCAGTGCTGGTTCAGATAGACAGACTCACACAAGTTCTAAAGCCAGACACAGTGCAGCTCACCTTTGCCCTGTTGGGAAAGGAACCTTAATACTAGCCACTCTAGAGATTGACTTATTGATTTATGGGTAAACTGATTTTGAATGATAGTTTCAGCTATGCAACCTTCTGGTCACAAGCTTGGAAATGTCTTGCTTTCCACGCGTTGTCCAATTGATGCATCCCAAGATCAACTACTTTTTCAACCAAAAAGTAACGTGTCTCTCTTAAGTTGTTGTTCATTTAGCATCAAATATTACATATATCCCCAGCTACAGAAGAATAAGGAAGAAGTGAAAGATAACTACTCAGTACTAAGACTAAAAACATAAATCTATAGTATATTTACTTTGAATGCCGCAAAGGATGTGCAAGTGACAAGAGCAGGCACACTGGAATTGTCTTTTTTCTGCTTTGCTTTTTTACTTTCTTTCCATTTATGACTTCCTTAGTAAGCAAGACATCATCTTGATAAAGTGTGCTGAATTATCCCTAAATATATTATTTACAATAGCATTAATAAGGAGGATGTCTCATTTCTTATGGCCAACCAATTGATGACCCCAGGGTTTCAGCTTCGAAGTCATGGAAATGTGTATGTAAATGTGGATTTGATGACTTTGGCATGAGCTAATTCAGATCTGTGCAAGTAGTGTATATGTTGTGTGCCTAGACTGAGATCCAGGTTAAAATGTGGCCCAAATAGTTTTTTGTTTTTTTTTGCTGTTTCGTTCAAATTTTTGTCTCTCTACCAACAAGCAGAGTAACAAGGAAAGACAAGTAATAACACACTGACGACTTGATCTTTATTTTCAAAATGTTTTTTTTATATTTTATATTAAGTAATTTGGAATATTTATTTGAATCAATATACTAAAGTGTTTTGTTTAAATATTTCTTCTGGAGGCATTTGTTAATTATCATTTAAAGGAAGATAACACTGAAGTTTGCTTTTGGACAGTAATTAAATTTTTAAAATTTAAATTAAATGCTAAAACTTAAATTGTTTGTTCATTAAAACTCAGTGTTGCCTTTCCTTAATATGAGGTACTGCTATGCTGATTCTACCTTAATGTAGGTTTACTGTGAAAAATGATTAGTTGATTTAAAAGCATTGTTTTGAATGTTGCCATTAACAGATATCCTAATATCCGTTAATGTGAAGTATGATATTGAAATATATAGAAGGTTGTTTATGAAAGCTTCTGAATACTCTGCAGCTCAACCCTTTACCTCTCTCCTTTCCTTCTTTCTGTTCAGTTCCCTCACCTCCTATTCTCCACTTCCTCTCCTCACATCCTCTCTTCTTCTCTCTGTCACCATGCTGGAGGGGAGAGAGGCAGACCAGGGTCTCCAAGTCTGTTGGGTTGTATGAAGTCACCTTAATGCATAGATGGGCATTTTGAAATTGGTTATCTTGTGTTCCATTGGCGTTGTTAAACAGGTTTAGGTGTAGGTGTACATATACACAGTTTAGTACTGTGAAACATATTGGTTTGGTGGTTATACTTACTGTACTGTACATGCAGGTTGAATTCTTATAAACAGGGGTTTGGTTACCCAGAGAGGGTCTTAAGACCATGATACTTGGGTGACAGTATAATAGTATAGCCATTTGGAAGAGAAGTTAACTATGTATGTGTATAAATAAATAATTTACAAGACGAGAGTTGAAAGCCAATGTTAGGTTGCGTGTTTTGTTATTACATTTGTAGTTTGAGCTGTAGATGCAAATGTTCTGTCGTTAGACTTTACGCTTAACTGTGTCAACTTCCAGTTTTGTGTAGCACTCTCCAAACCCCCACTGCTTCTGTCAATATTGCCCACCTGGAATGTTTCCCATGAATCATGGTCTTGTGTAAACAAATGATTTTTACTTTAGCTGAGTAAAGCAGTGCATAAAGATGGCAGCGTAAAAACGTATTTAGTTTGATTAGACAGTGTCTTTCCTGGCAAAGTACTTACTGTAGGCAGTCTCAACAAGTTATTGTATTTTAACTGTAAGAGTGACAAACTGTCATCTTTATTCACCCCGTCCATTTTAGACCATTGGTCTCTGTTCTAAGAAGTACTGTAACTGACTAACACACTGACTTCTTGTACCTGTAGGTCTTAGAATGCATTGTATGATTGACTTGTGTTTTGGGCGGGGTTTAACTCTGACTCTCTTCCAATCTTCCAATTTTTTGGGCACACAGGGAAGATGGTGAAAAAAGTCTGCCCCTGCAACCAGCTCTGTAGTAAATATCTTTCTTTTTTGGATTTCCTCCCTCCTCCTATCCCATCCCCTCAAGCTCACATTCGCTTCTATGGCTATTCCTGAAGTCCATTGATTTTTAGAATGTGTCTGGTTTCAATTTAGTTACCTCAAGAAGAAAAATAACTATGTACATAATTTGTTCCTAATGCAAAGCAAACCTATAATATAAGAATTGCATTTTAAGTTTGTTTTACTTTAGTGCTAGAGGGACTGAATTGAAACCGTACAGAGCTGAACTCTCATGCCTAAGAATACACAGAAACATGTATTACTGTCACCGTAGACACATGCAAATGCACACCAGATGCCCAATGGATGCTGCATCACCCTCACTCCCTTTCCCTTTCCCTCTGCATCATGGCTTGCTTGGACTACATTCCCCACAATTCACTGCTGCTGCATACACATATTACTCTGTGCCTGTTCATTATTACCGTACATTCCTCCATTTTATTTAGCATGACATAGCAGTTTTCACTTTTTTATTATTATTTTGGTGTAGGGCATATAACTCTAGTTTGTGTTTGCAAAGCTATGTTTATTTATGTTTCTCATGAATCTTAATAGTTAATGTTAATACTTCCCATCCTGACATTTGTTTAATTACCAATTATCTCCTGTAGCCTAACTCCAGTCTATACTTAAGAGATATTATACTGCATAATATTGCAGTACAAATGTAAGATATTGGATTATTGTAGTATTTGTAGTTCTCTCCATGTGTTGTGGTCCCTCAGACACACCATAATGATCTCAGGGAGGTGTGTGTTAATCCAACATGTCTAGAGTGATAGCACCATCGTATGGTGAAAGAGTGAAATTGGCTTTTATACTGAAGGCCATGTAATCCTGTCATGACCCACTTCTGAGCTCAATTGATTGGCTAGTTGAGTGTCAAGGCATTCTCACATACAGTAGGACAATTAACTAGCAGTTCATTAATACCAGATATCTCTCTCTCTCTCTCTCTCTCTCTCTTTCTCTCTCTCTCTCTCTCTCTCTCTCTCTCTGCAGGGACCAATAGCACTAATGTGGTCAGTGGTCCTGGTGGTTTGGGCCAGAGCCAGGGGGGTTCCCAGTCCCTGCCATCCAGCATGTCAGTCCCCCACCAGAGGAAAGGAACCTTCACAGACGACCTCCACAAGCTGGTGGACAACTGGGCCAGAGATGCCATGAACCTATCACAGGTGTGCTGTGGCTTTGATTCACCATTAAATACGCCCATTCATGGTGTTAGATATAGATATAGATGTTCTTTCCTCTTCTCTGCTTTATCTTGCTGATGGCGAAACTGATTTTGAATGATACTAGTGTTGAGTGAGTCTTTAACGCCTTAAACTCCACTTTATAGAGTGTGTGTGTGTGTGTGTGTGTGTGTGTGTGTCATTTAACCAGTAAAGCCATTGTGTTTCAGGGTATGAGGAGTACCAAACAGCTCCAACAAGCCCAGTCCCAAACGCACAGCTACGAGGTAAAATTAAAAACAATGATTTGAGAATACACTCACTCGCACACACACACATGCACAGATAACTTTAACCCTCCTGTGGTAACCCTCCTTATTATATCTTATTATGCCACCAGGTGGCCCCATCTGATTGTGTCTAATTGTGTAGTTCTCTTTATTGTCAATGCTGTGTGTATTTATTTCTTTATTAATAATTTATTTATGTATTTGTGTTGTTTTATGTGCCTTTTAACCCTCCTGTTGTCCTCGGGTTTTAAACACACACCTTGTTGTGC
>JAODUG010054582.1:0-15153 GCA_027564795.1 Aphredoderus sayanus
CAGTAGTGACAGGGGGTGGCGTGTAAGTGTGTGTGTGTGTTTGCTTGTGCGTGTGTGTGTGTGTGTGTGTGTGTCTGACGGGGTGGTCGTGAAGGCTAGAGGGAAACAAATCATTGACGGACAAACAGACGGTTGGATGAGAGGAGAGAGGGATGGAGACTGAGGCATGGACGGCAAGAGGGATGGAATAGAGCGAGCAGCGGGGCGGGTGGGCACAAGAAAGATGGATGGATGGATGGAGTGACGGGCGGGGGGACGGGGCAGAGCTGAAGTGGGGGGGGGGGGAGTTATCGGAAGGGAAGGGGAAGAGGGGAGCGGTGAGAATGAAAAGCGTGTCTTCGTCTTGAGGCGCGGAGCTCGATGGCCGATAACGCGTGACGGAGGCAACAGACTGTGGTGGGAGATTGGCTTGTGGCTGGTTTCTGGCTGGGCCACCTGCGACACAGGTGCACACTAATTCACACACACACACACACACACACACACACACACGTGGTGTGCTTAGGAAGGCCTACGGCTCGTGCGTGTGTGTGTGTGTGTGTGTGTGTGTACATTAATGCCAATGTCCACCAACGTGCATTATGGACTGTTCCAGAGGCCTGGTGGGCAACAGCACCTGGAACATCCCCTGCAATTCAAGTGACCTGGCTCTTGTGAGCCAGCGTTTTCCCCATTACCCGGAGTGGCATTCCATTTAGGGTGGCGTCATTCATCTTTCCTTTTGCCAGACGGGATGTGGGCTGTCGCCACCCCACCCCCTCCCCCACCCCCATCCCCGCCGCCTGCCCCGCTTCTCTTGTGATTTCCTGTCTCTCTCTCTCTCTCTCTCTCTCTCTCTCTCTCTCTCTCTCTCTCTCTCTCTCTCTCTCTCTCTCTGACAGCCTGTATCTCTGTGTATGTCTCTGTATGTCTCGATGCTGTGCCCTTTATTCTCTCGCTGCCCCAGTCAGTGTAGAGAGCCACTTGAATTTTACCCGTCTACATTTCTTGTGACCTGTCCAACATGGCCGTCGAAATGAACTGCATTTGCCGCAGACGTTGCTGTTTGGTGACGATGAATGACGAGTCAAGGTCAGGGAGACTATTTTGACTCTGTCAACATTCCTGTTGAATAGCACGGGTGCCATGACTCAACTGGCAAACAGCTGTAAGCGCTCTGTCTGTGTGTGGACCCCCCCCCCCCAAACTGTTTGAGTCGTCGTGGCCGACCTACCGACCGACGGTGACAGCCAAATATTTGCAAAGTGGTTGATGTTGCTGAGTCTCTGTCTGCGACGCTGCCTTTGCTCGCTGTGCGTGTGGGCGTGTTTACTACGCCGGGAGAGCTCCCAGACTTGGGCGTGCTTTGATTTGGATTTGTTGACAAAGTGTACAAGGACTCACAGTAGTAAACCCCTCACACCCCAAACACACTCACAACAACTGTTTTTTTCCCGAGCTAAGCATTTTGGATTTTACACTGGATTTGGCCTATAGCCTCACATTTTCTCTGCCAGTTTCTCACATGTCAGTGTACCGAAAGTAGAAATGATATTGTTACTAAACAAACATCATTAAGAAAAACAAAGACAAACAGCACAACTCTCATATATTTACCCCTGAAGCTCAAATCAGTGTGTATTCAGCCTTTGATCTCCCATCGTTATTTAGTCCCCATCAGCCTAGCTCTCCAACATCTAGGTTCCCATGCAGAACCTCCTCGATATTTTGAATGGTATGTTCTCATTGAACGGCTAAAGTCAATAGTTTCATTTTAGCTTTCAACATTCAGCGCACTTGCCCACCATTGTACCTACAGTGTCCCAATATACCTCGTTCTTTTGACAGGACTGAGCATCTCGGCATCTTAGTGGCTCTGCAGTATTGCATCAGTACACACACACGCATGCACACACTCCACAGGTGTTTTCTGCTGAGGGGGAGAGAATGAAAGTGAGAATAGAAGAAAGGTGGTGAGTGAGGGAAAAGAGGGGGCCAGAATAAGCAAACAATAGCGGATGCTAAGTAGTGGAGAGGGAGCTGGGAAAAAGGCAAGATGAAGCGAAAGGCAGCAGAGAGGAAGAAATATATCTGTGTCACTCCATGAGCTTTGTTCTGCAGGCAGACATTCAGTGCAGGCCTGAAGAGCCCTCTTAAGAGGAGCTAATGGGTGGGGAACATGCTAGGGGGAAACAGAGAGAGAGGGGGAGAGAGAGAGAGAGAGAGAGAGAGAGGGAGAGAAGGAGAGAGAGAGGGAGAGAGGGAGAGAGAGGTGACAAGGAAGAGAGTCTGTATTCTGTATTCAGAATATTGACATGCAGCGTCAACATTTGGAATGCATCAGTTTTCCACATAACAGCGTGATATGTGCGTCACTGCGTCAGTCAGCAAGCAGGAAACTGCAAATGAGGGAGGGGTTGAATAGCAGGAGCTATACCATGTGTGCTTGGTAGGAGAGGATGCTGACAGGAAAGAGGCATAGCAGGATAAAAAAAGAGAAGGAGTCCAATCTGTACTACCCTGTAATGCCCCGTAATGTAATGAAATGTGCTGTAATGTCACTGACAAATTGCCCACTCTACACTGATTTTTTTCTTTTTTTTCTGTATGCCTGACATTCCTGGATGTTCCCTTTGTCTTCCTTTTCAGAATGGGGAGAATGTTATATTTTTTTTTTTTTATGGGTATGGGGGTTTCCAGGTGCAGGCTGTTGATTACCGTCTGACGTAAGCCATTTGAGCCTGTAGCTACTCAATAAAAAAATAAAAAAATAAATGGGCAAGCAAATAAAAATAACTCTTCTCCAGCTGTTCCAATAAATGTGTCTAACATGCAACAATACCATGTTCTGTAGTCCAATACTGTATACATCACACAACCAGATATCACACTCTCATTACCATACCAATCAGCATGAAGTCTTAATCTGCCAGAAGCACACAGTAAAAATTATTTCAAATATTGAATCATCTTGATTAATGGATGGATCCAGGCCTTTTGACTGGGGAAAATCAGTTTGAGAACCTAATTATTTGTGGGTTTAAAATAACGGTTAGGACAAACAATGGGTTTAATCACATCCCTAATGACCCTAAATTAATTTTAAAATAGCCAGAAGAGTATTATTTAAAAGCCTATTGAACCAAACCTTTAGGTTTCATAGATTATGGTTTGTTAAAGAGTTTATTAGGGTAATACTGAGCTGAAAAGTAACCTTAAATGTACAGTAGGGCCTACAATGTATCCCTGCCCAAATTCATAGTACACAATATGTACTCAAATATGTATCGTAATACATAAAATATGTATCCAAAGCGACTTGCATTGAGTAATTCACTTTGGTAGATAGGTACAATAAATGCACTCTAAAGAAAGAAGAAGAAGAAAATATAGGCAACCTTTTGCATTTAGCTTTTTGAGTTGTCCCAACTACTGTAGAATTACAATGATTTGGCTACAATAAACAGCATTTTTAAGGTACAAGATCATATGATCATGGTAATCCAATCGAAAATCACGGCGAATGGCTGAGAGGTCAAAGCCGCTGACTCCCATGGGGTATAAATAGCGGCTTGCCCTCTCAACTTCCTCTATTCTTGCTTTGCTCTGCTTGGCAAGAATCCTGTTGTACAACCTACATAACTATACGCAAAATCCAGATTTTGATATTACACAGAGCTTAATACTCTTTAGAGTTGGCGTGTCTTGATTTTACTCACCAGCTCCGAGTGTGTGTATCTCTTGTCTCCTAACAGGATACAGGATAACAGGATTTCCACATTCCAAATCACTCGCGTTACAGGAAGTATCTACGCCTCTCTTTTCAGAACCAAGCGTACAAGTTCCAAATATGTTTTCACCAAATGCGTGGAGGCTGCCATAGCACCGCTGCGCCAGCAGGGGGTGAGGATATTCAACTACCTCGATGACTGATATGCAGCTCGTCTCTAGACAAAGCCAACCAGTATACGACAGTGACATACCTGGGAAAATTGGGCTTCGCCATAAATATGCAAAAATACATACTGGTGCCAAGCCAGCATTGCACCTTCCAGGGCATAGAGCTAGATTAAACCACAATGATGATGGGCCTTTTCTTAGACAGGATACAGGCCATCAGGTCATGTGTGAGACTCTGAACAGACTGTGAAGTCTCTACAGTGCCAGAAACTTGGGCATGCTGCGTGCCAGGGCGTTCCAGGAGTGGTACATAAACAAACGCCTCCACCCCACCAGGGACAGACACCGTCGGGTGACTGTGTCCCCAGCGTACAAGAGGGCATTGAAGGTGTGGCACCAGGCCCGGTTCGGCCACGAGGGGCACCCGATGGGGAACGTGTCGCGTCGGCCAGTGGGCGCTGGACCCAGACAAAATCACATATAAATGTGTTGGAGCTGTACAAGCACAAGTTATTAGCACTACAGCATTTTTCATCCGCCCTCAAAGGACAACACGTCCTGGTGAGGTCAGACAGCACGTCCGCGATAGCAATCGCCAAGGAGGAGTGCGGTCACCGTCTCCTCACCACATGGTGAAACGGGTGCTGCTGTGGGCAGAGCAGAATATTCTCTCCCTTCGCGCCGTTCATGTGCCAGGAGAGCTGAACTGTGGAGCAGACCTTCTTTCCAGAGGGGCTCCCAGGGTCGCGGAATGGCGCCTCCAACCTCAGGTCGTGACAGAGATCTGGAGGAGGCCAAGCGGAACTAGACCTCTTTGTGTCTCGGGAGAATACGCAGTGTCCGCTATGGTTCTACCTAGGGGATTCTCCGACCCCCCCGATCAGCCCCCGTTGGGTGTAGATGCACTGGCACATACCTGGCCGGAAAAGAAGCTATACTTTTTTCCTCCGGCGGCCCTCATCCAACCTCTACTAGACAGAGTAAGAGACAAGGTGTTACCCCTGATCCTGGTGGCCAATACTGGCCCAGCCAGCAATGGTTTGCAGGCCCCTGCGAGCTATGCGTAGGGACTCCGTGGGAAATTCCCCTCGACAGGACCTACTTACGCAGGCACATGGGTCAATCTGGCACCCACGCCCGGACCTGTGTCGTCTTCGGGCCTGGTACCTGAGCGGAAGAAACTTCTAGAATCAGGGCTATCAGACGAGGTGGTTGCCACCATACAGAGTGCTAGAGCGCCTTCTACGCACTGTCAGTATGAGAGCTCAGCGGGGAATAGAGGAAGTTGAGAGGGCAAGAGCTATTTATACCCCATGGGGGTCAGGGGCGATCATATGATCATGTACCATAAGTAATAAATCTGGTCCCTACTCAGGGAACCGTGGATGCGAATACATCCTAGACATTTTACACTACTCAAATGCCTGTAAACAGTACTCAACAGTTAACTGATTAATCAACGTTTTTACGTTCTGGTAAGTTATGATAGTATGCTGACACAAAAGGGTAATTTTTGTGTTATCAGAGCTCAAGAATATATGGCTACAAACAAACATGATATTATCATAGAACTAGTATAAAAATATGTATATATTTACATAATAGTTAAAGGTTTTATTTTTTAGGTTATGGCAGGTACTGTACGGGTTATGCATCTCCCTCAAGGATACTACAGAATAGCCAATAATGTTGGGAATGGAAGTTGCATTCCAAGATTCAGAAACATACAGTATCACATTCCTGTAACTACCCATTAGATGTTAGTGCACTGAACAGGGCTTAAGCATGTGGACTCACCTAGTATTTGCCACAATAAGCTTCATGGTAGTGTTGTAAATGGTCCTGAACCAGACAATGTGTCCAGTTCTCTGAAAAGAAGTCCCCTCAATGCAATCACTGTCCACAAACTCAGTCCTTTTATTTGGTAACTGGATCAAATGGAAATTTCTACAAATGTTTGGCCACAAAAACCGCTTGAACTGTCCCATAGATACACATACTGTAATGGTCTTGCTTATTGTTGTGTGATTAGGTTTGTGGGTAATACCGAGGATATTTTGTTCAGTGGCATTAAAAACAATCATGAATATGTGTACAACATAATTGATGTACAATAACAATTTTGCCACATTCAATAAAATCACTCGTACACATACTCAAAATGCATGCAGAACTAATGACTGGCTGTCACAGATGGTTTAGCATTATGCCAGGAATACAGTCTCTTAATTTGGGAGCAAACTAAATGTTTGAGGCCAATGGATCATATCAATACAGTCTACTACAGTGTCTGGGATAACATACTGTAGGTGCATTTGGAATCTAATTATCATAAAGCAATGGGTGTGGTGGGGGGAGAGAATCCAACCTTCCGGCATTTTCATTGCATTCCGGTGGTTTATGATGAGACAATAAGGAGTGGCAAACAATTGAACTAATCCATTATAACATAGTTATACATTTGTTAGAAATTCACAGGTCATTCTCACATGGCTTGATAATGTTGAGTTATCCGTCATTTGAGAAAAATGGAACTGAAATGACAATTTAGCCTCTCAGGCTAGAAAGCTACTGTAGCTGGTTCACTCAACACAACAGCATTATGTAAAAATTATATGTTTTGGAAATATCTATTAAAGTCCACAATCATGGTGAAATGGCAGTGAAAATTATGTATTGTTACAATTTGGTAATAGGCTGTTTTCACTCTAATTGACCTTTCACAAAGCCCCGCCCACCTTATTTACTGTTGCTATGTTCATCAAACATTAGCGTTTAACAAACACCTGTTATCTGGAAACAGCTAAGCATGGAGGGGGAACGTACTTTATTACCATCTATATAACTGATTTGTTGGGGAGAAATACCACTGTGATATCCTCAAGATCAAGGCAAAAGGGTCTGTAATATGCAGTGAAGAGATATCTATTTTTTTTAAATTACTAGTCTGTAACAAGCAAGGAAGGAGACACGTAGCAGAATCATGCAGACCTCAATCAAAAAATTCGAAACAACATAAGTTCGTCCTAAAATGTGACCAGCACAGTCTTGTAGACCAGTCATGCTTTTGAACTGCTTTATAAATATAGATTACTACTTAGTTTAACTTTTTCAGACAAAATGAACTCGCCTGTTAAAGATAAAGTACACTGTATTTAAGCCTATAGCAGCACGTTGCAGCTAGGCTTCATTACGTTAGGTGCCCGTCCGACGTAATACTGGTCTAGTCTAGGCTACTGCTATTCCGGTATTCTGGTAGGATGTTCATGGCAACAGTTTAACTTTTTACCGACAAAAATAATTGTGACCGATGCACAAATGATGTAAACAACATGCACAGTATATCTGTAGGCTATAGCTAAAGTATAGCACGTTCTGCGGTACTGTTAATGTAACCTAACACGCAGCAGACCCAAACAAAGTAGCAAGCTAGTGAAGGAAAATGTGTGTTGATTAGTGGTTCTGTTGTCAGCTTGTACTTTATTTATTTTTAAGTAATCAAATAAAAAAGACTGACTGTACAGTTCGACAAGCATCATGTTGTGCTGTTACAATGGATATCAGCATGGCTGTGATAATGCACTCGTCCATTATAAATATAACATTTTAATATTGTCAGTTAACGAGCATCGGCAGGCTAATCCGTCAATTTTCTTTTTTTAAATAAACATCCGTAGCTCAGCTATCTAGACAGTCAATCAAATTAGGAATCAAGGTAGCTTTGGGTAGGGGGTAAAAATGACTCCCCCCTCTAAACATTTGGGGTACAGCTGTCAGATTTCTAAGTTCCGTACGCACACCGTTTAACCATTTCTACTTCCTTGACGGAGCTTCTTCACATGGTGACCGGTTGCTAAGGTATGATTGGACAAGGACCATTTATGGGCGGAGTTTTACGAAAGGTCAACTGTCCTCTAAAGATAATCCTGAGATCCAGATATGCTATCAGTTACACAAATCAGTTTCTAGCAGTTTTTGATTGTCCCTTCAGGGAGGCATGCCATATTATGGGTGAGTAAGATATTGTGCCCTCTATCCCACCCTCCATATAAAGTAAAACTGCATGCTGTCTGTACTGCGTGCTGTGTTGTCCATCAATGCTTTATTTTGCTACAAAATGAAAACTTGTCGCTTGGCTTATGTCTCCTTGAAGATGTGTTTTATTCCCTCTGTGGCCTGGCTGGGGAAGTACATACCATACTGCGTAAAGGCCATATACATTGCAGTCAGTTGTTTTCTGCAGCTCTCAGCCACATCTCCACTGTGTCACTTGTGTCTCTCTCTATCACCTTCACCCACCTGCAGACATTGAAACACTCGTGCCCTTTTAATATCTCAATACCCCCCTCCCTTGCTCAATCTCTTCAGTTCATACTGTAGGCTGCCGCTACTGGTGGTCAGGTTGGCAGGAAACAGACTTCACCGGACAATATCTGAGGAACAAGCTGTCTCAGTGCTGGGATATACAGTAGCTATTATATCTGTATGTAGAACGAGTATGAGCACCCGTTTGCACGCTGTAATCATCCAGCTGCAAACACACACACACACACACACACACAGCAAGCACCCACACAGCTATGAATTAAATAGCCCCATGTAATTTTCCAGCTTGATAGGAGCTCCATGTGTCAAAATGTGTCAGTCCTGTGTCTAGAACTGTCTCACACACGTACACACCTATCATCACTGTCACCCTAGTGCCTGTATGTGATAAAGCATCTATTAATCTAGCGTCATAGGAGAGAGAAATAACAGAACACACACAAACTGGTCCTCCTTTCTAATGTTTATAATATCCTTCTCTTCCTCTGGGTTTTCCCCTTCCATTCGTGGTTGATGTCGACTGCAAGTGCAGTAGTTTCACAGCTCTCTCCTGTGGTTTCAGTTCATTATTCAGCAGCCGAGACACACTCCCTGAAGCACCGACATACAGTAGAACCAGAATACATATGCACAAGGAGAGAGGCATGAAAGGGATACATAAGTGCCATCCGACTGCAGCCCAGTGCCGTGTTTGTACGCTCCTGAAAGATTCAGATGTCCAAACTGATACCTCTGCATGTTCTACTTTTTTTAACGCTAATTAGTAATGTTAAAATGCAAACCCAGATCGTAGTTTTAGTGATGCCTTCATGCAAGCTACTCTGAAACGCGTCCATGTGACATACACAAGTTAATACACTTGTGTTTTGTCTAGACATGTGGCGGCTGGGTTCACATTCAAACTCAATGACAACATGACTCTCAATTGAGGTGTAATTGGAGGCAAGACATTCTCCTTATCATAGTGTGCATGTGTACACTACAAATGAAAATACACAAAGCAGTAGGGTTCAAAAGTGTACTAACTATATTATCCTGCACACCTCTCAGTACTATTCCGGAGTGACTTGAAACATTTGGTATTACAGTTGTATGGTAGCCTAACTTTGTAATGCTTGTGTTAAATCTGTGCTGTACATTGTAGTGAGTCACATAAAAATCCACTCACTTAATTTGAGCACATCCTCATATGACCCAGCATAGGTGTAATGTGATCATTGTTGGAATGCGTAAATATTTTACTCAGTGTGCTCTTATTAGTGTGTCAGGAAGTCTCTTCATTTAATTCCGTTATACGGTGAAGGTGTGTGGGTGTGCGTGGGTGTGTTTTGAGCACATGTTACAACACCTAACATTGTGCAAAGTCTAATACTGCTTGACGTGGATTATTGGGAGAATGGAGAAAAAAAGTCAGTGATTTCTATTCCCTGCAATCTGCATTTTACACAGTGCCTTTCCAGGTGTGACTGAGTCAAATTAAAATTGAGCTTGTAATATTTCTGTACAAACAAAACGGCAGTGTGCCTTTTATGGGATGAATATTAGTCTCAATATTATTGACAAACCTGCATAGTGGAGCTCACAACACATTTGCGTTGTCCCTAATGAGTGGATCACTATACACACATTTGTCAATAATATTGAGACTAATCTCCCTCCATCGCCTTTGGAGGACACACAGATGCCTTACTGATGTAGCATGTCAGTCTCACCAACCCATTAGTATCCACCTGATTCATCCATCTGCATGATAGCCTAGAAATGTGTACAGTATACTGGAGGGAGTACATTTTGAGACATTTCAATGAGCGAGCTGTGTGTGCACAACCTCTGTATGTGTGTATGTGCCTATGCAATCTTTGTGTGTGCGTGTGCCCTTTCATAAATGCTATACTGTCAGCGTTGTTTATCTAAATGTGTTTATCACATCATGTTGTTTGAAATAGATTGTACACGGACATAAGTGCTTGTATGTCTACGTGTGTGTTGCATCACCCATGGCAGGCCATGGTTCATACTGTACTGTAGCTTTCAGAATAATTATTAAAGTGGACATTCCATGCACCTTTTACACACGTTGACACCGTTCCTTGAGGTCTCAGCGCAATCTATTTGACATGCTTCGGTTAAAATACCACATTATGTGCAATAGCACTGCATTATAGGCTTGCTTTTATCAGACATATAAGTTATGTTTTTGCACAATATGACCAAATGTTGATCCAGATTAAAGCAGCTGTAACTCGGGCTCCCAAGAAAGTTTTTGCAGGGCATTACTTTTTGGTATGACACCTATGAGTGCCAGTCTACCAACTAGCAATGCTGGGGTTACATAAATCAACACAACTGTTTAAGTTAAGTAGCCTATTTCTAATCAGTTTACTGTTACTGAACAATAGCCTACATATATCTTATGTCATTATTGTTGTGAACATTATGTTCTTGATACTTATTGCTGACTGACGTGGACAACATAGATGATTCGAGTTGTTTTTGCTATGGTAGCCTACCACTTATCAAAAGCTAAGCTTACAGATTTGGTGATGTGTGAAAGTTGACCATGACACATTTACTTACTGTATGGTTTGCGTACTGGCGGTTAAGTTCAGTTTTGCTTAATACTATGGTAGCTGGCTATGGGTGGTCATATCCTCATAGGGGCCATAACATATAATCTATAAGAAGCTTCTACAGTATGTAGAAAACATGCACTTTTCTAATTTGCCTGTTTCTCCACCTTTTCCTTCGATGGCCATTACAGACCAGGAAGGTAACAATCCACTTTGAAAGCCTACAGTACTTCTCCAAGTCACACTGACATAACTCTTTTCAAAAGCAATAAGAAATATTACGTTTTCATAGAATGACTCCTTTAAAGGTATAGCCAGTGCTAAACCTTGATTCTCCTCACTCCTGCACTTTCCCAGAACCCCACATTTCTGCCACATCCCAACTGTCCACCAACGTGCGTGTGGCTGTTCCCCAACCCTGGTCCTGCAGTACCACTGCCCTGCATGTTTTAGATGTCTCCCTGCTCCAACACACCTAATTCAAATACATATGTTGTTACAATCTCTGCAGAAGACATCTATAACATGCAGGGCAGTGTACCTCCAGGACCAGGATTGTGAAACACTGGGGTAGAGAACCCTATGAGCATTTGAGAGTTGCAGTGTGTGCACTGAATCTGATGTTTCTACACAGCCCTGGCTCTGTAAATGGAAACACAGAGTGTTGCAGACCTCACCACACAGCACTGTCTTAGCCTTGGCAATGCATGTCCAATGGGCAGAGGGTTTTTGTTTTGATAAAGTTAAAATATCAACCATATCTTTTAAGGATCCCTGACTCCACCTTACAAATGTAATTGACCAGTCAGGGGTAATGGTCCGTTTCCCTTACAGTAGGTCATGCTCTATAGCGTGCTGCAGTTCTTCACAAGCAAAGCGCTCATTGTCAAAGGTCTCGATGTCGCTCACTTAAAGCCACAGTTAGGCTGTTAGGCTAGCTTACAGCTTCCCGACGTTGTCTTTTATAGTGCCATTTCATGCATGCAATAATTGTTCAATGTCACTAAGCAGTGCAGTTCCATCTACCGCCACTGCCTACCACTAATTCCCTGTAGGTCGCTTTTAATGCATTTTCAGTCATAGTATTCTGCATAGTAAATCACGAATTGGTTTAGAACTGATATGTTCAGCCTTACATTCAATTAGGTTCCATTTATTTGCTTGTGGTTCTTTTCTCTTTAGTATCAAGGATGTTTTGAGTGCAAGTGCGCCTATTGCTGCCAAACTGCTTGAAATTAAATTTCCACTCCATTTCCTTGACATGTTGTTGTTATAATGATTATTATTATTGTGCCCCCTGCAATGACTTGGAGGACATGGTAGATTCATGTTGCACTCAGTTTACACCAACATCCTTTTCAACTTCTCAAACTAAATATAAATGGCCTTGATTGTTACTGATGGCAACGCAGGGCAGTTTCTATGCTTGCTGATTGCAGCTTTTGAATTCAGGGCAAATTAATGCAAGTGGATAGTGGCACTTGAACGACCAGCTGATATTAATTTAGCAGGGAGTGGGGAGGTAGGTGTTTATCTTCACCTTGAATGGTGCAGCATTATCCCAATGAGAAAGCACACAGGCCTCACACAGACGATGAAGATAAATAAGGCTCTCTTCTTTTTTGGTTGTTTTGTGTATTCCATCAACAAATGTTTTCTTTTCTTTTTTCAACCAGCCTTCCATCTTTTCCTTCATCTCAACATCTGTCCAAGGACAAGCGGTTCTAAGTGTCAGGCAACTGCAGCAATTAACTTTTATTGTTTTCGTCTAGTGGCTGTTATTAAGCAATCAGGCATGTTTTTGATAGCTGTGATATCTGCTCACTTTCCTTGAGGATAGTGTGCAGTACACTTTATTGGTTTGGATGGTTGGTAGCCTCCTGAGACATCCTGATCTTGAGATTGATTTCGAGTGTTTGTGAAAGTTTAATAATTGCAACATCACTACACGCATAATTAAATAAAACACAATCTAGTAATACTATTTCAGCGTTGGGCTATGACACTGTCAGGATCAACCATCAAAGAAAATCTTTGACCACATTCCTGATAAGCTAGCCACTCATAACAAAGCACACTGATTAGCAACCAGATCTACTTTGTTCAGCTTTTGTTCAAGATAGATGTTACAAAAGCTTTGCGCCAATCCTATAATCCCTCTCTTGACTACCGTATGTAAAAGTACATTTAGTGCAGTGTATTAGTCTACATTAAGTATTGATATTGTGGACTTTAAAAGCTGTTGTTTGTAAAGGTAGTGGATCAGCCTCTGCATTATTGGTCTCAGTATGGCAGTAAAATATCCTCTCAGGTGTAGTGACTATGGATCTACCTGTGTTTTCAAAACAAACTGCTTAAATGCATACAATAACTACAATTCAATACAAGTTGTTTAACAGACACTTTTATTGGAAGGACTTTGAAGTGAATGCAATTTCAAGTATTTAGGAGCTTTAGGAGTAGGGGATAGGCTTTCTCAAAGTCGCTTACAGGATGTCCCATTCTTGCTTGAACACATTAGAATATCCTGTCTCAATCCTCACTACATGCTGGATGTGTTTGTATTGGTAGTTTAAGGTCTGCAGAATACTGAATAGTCCAATCCTTTAGCACAGAAGAATACAACTTCACTTTGTTACATTATCTGAATATATATACTGTAGCTGGTCACAATGATTCCTATATTCCGCAGGCAGGTATTACAGAAGCTCTTTTTGTAAATACCATAATGACTGTTATTATAGATATAGAGAATATAGGAGAGATCATTACCGTGGTGTACTGCTGGCATTGACCACATGTGCTCCCCCCAGCGGGTTGTAGCACTTGCCCTTTCATAAACAGCAAGATGTGTATCCTCCATAATGTCAAGTCTCTGTCTGTGTGGTTTTGTGTGTAAATGACTGTCGGTGCTCTGAAAGTCTGTGTGTGTATTTTCTGTGGTATGGCGGTATACTGTATGGCTATTTAGTTAATTTTCTGACTGACTGGTTCCCAATCAATGGAGGAAGTATCGTTTTGGCCCCTTTTCCTTTCCTTCTCTATCTCTCCTACAGTATTTGTGCCATTTTTCGTGCAAGGCTTGGGCTTGTGGCTTGTTGTTATCCACTCTGTTCTGCTCTGCTGAGCCAACTGCAGGTGCTAGTTTGGAATGAGCCCACCGCTGCGTTCATTAACCTAATCTTTGACGCACAGAACAGTTTTATTCTTTGACGCACTGAGATTTATTTCATTATCCACATCCTTGAGAGACACCGAATAATAATTATACTGAATAAATGGCAATCTTTCTGAGCCACATGACAATACAAAGTAAGGTCAGTGGTGTGATATAAAAATAGAATAGATTATTCATCACACAGAATAGTGGCACACAGGTTAGGACTGAACTCAGGACCCCTGCTGTGTGTAATCATGATTTTATTATTGGTATATGTAGCGTAGTCTATAAGACTCTAGCCAACAGCAGGCCATTAGTGTGAATAATGTATGCTATGTGATGCATTAAAGTATTGATTTGAATCTCAATATCGTCTTGGTAACACGCTGTCTGTGTGTCTGTGCGTGTGTGTGTGTGTGTGTGTTGCGCAGCTTCTGACCCATTATAGGCAAAAACGTTTTGTTCCATCTCTGTCTTGCCTCTCTCTCTCTCCATTCTTGTATGGGAATATGGCGTAAGATAGAGGGATGTCAAAATTCTGCATATACTGTATGACACAAGTATAGCCTGATCCTCTTACACACACACAATGCAAGTGGGCAGCTGCTGGCTTCTATAGCTGAGCGTCCTAAGGCAATACTGTGTTTATGGTCGCGCACGCTTGTGTGTGTGTGTGTGTGTGTGTATGCATAATTGGTCTGTGCTTGTGTGCATGTGCCGTGTCTTCATTTCCTTGTGTGTCTGTGTGCATGCGGTGTGTGCGTGGCAATGACATGTGACTGTAGATTCTGACCGACTAGTTAATGGGGTGTGTGTAGGGCGGAGTGGGTGTTGTTTTGGAATGGCAGTGGCTGTGCAGCTCAATACCGTGACGTACACTGCTGAGCGTCAATGGTGATTGGACCGTGTGGATTAAGGTGTCACCATTCAAGTGTTTACAGCCATCCGAAACTTTACTACAACCTTCATGGTATATATACTGGGTTTACTGGCATACTCGGTTGGGGGTCATTGTATTATTGATTAACCCTCGTAATGTACTCAGAAATATAGTTTTTTGCCACACGGCGGCGCCATCTGATTGTGTATGATTTGTGTGTTTTTCAGTTGTCATTGCCTAGTGTATTTATTTATTCTTTACGTATTTGTGTTGTTTTTTGTGCCTTTTAACCCTCCTGTTGTCCTCGGGTTTCAAACACACACCTTGTTGTGCCAGCA
>JAODUG010054593.1:0-15152 GCA_027564795.1 Aphredoderus sayanus
ACAAATCATACACAATCAGATGGCGCCGCCGTGTGGCCAAGTACTATATTTCTGAGTACATTACGAGGGTTAAGTACCATTTAAGGGTTGGTTGAGCAAGTTTCATAACCCCAATGTTAAGAAGAATACATCGGAACCCTCTCACATACTTGCCCTTGTTGAATTGATACGCATTCATTTGAGGAAAAGTTTTTTTTCTTCTTCAGGGTATAGGACCAGACAGGAAGGACTCCTGTCTTTCATAAGAGCCTGTTTGTGTGTCCCCCCCCCCCCGCCATCTGTTTACTGCACTGCCCTGTCCTTTGAATGGAGGCCATTGGACCTCTAGTCCGTTGAGGTTCCACTTAGCTAATGAAGGGCTGCATTGACGGAGAGGTTTCCACCAGCCTTCATTTACATACCGAGTGCATAAGGTGGAGGAAGTCAAGCTAGACGTTTTAAATAAGGCACCAATTCAATGTGAATGAATGGTGTAATTATATGCCAGCTAGCTTATCACATGCACCGATATTCGAATGGAGAATTATGGGGAATATAGAGTATCGCAGATGACTCCAACTCAATCAGTGCACTAAAAGTCTGATGAGAAGGGTATATTGTGTAAACTGACATACAGTATATACTGTACATGTATTTTAGAGATGTGAAATATAACATCAGAGTGGAATTGTTATGCCTGAACCTTGACAACACTGATTAATATTTAAATAGAAAAACAATGGCTTTGTTAGCCAGTTAAATGTGTAAACATTGAACTGTTTACCACAATTATGAGTTTTAATAATATTCAATTCAGTTTTCTTTGCGGTTAATTTTTTCTCTGGATAACTGGGTAACATCTTTTTTTTCTTGTTTTAGTGTTACTGTCTTATTCAGTAATGGTCTATGCTATTAATGTTTCTTCATGCGTCGAATGTATTACAGAGAGCTGGGTCAATAGTGCATCCTTGTCTCTCCTATAGGTTTGACTACCAGGAGCTTCTCCATAACTCTACCTTCTGTTTAGTGCCTCGAGGTCGACGGCTGGGATCCTTCCGCTTCCTCGAGTCTCTACAGGTAAACAACAGCATTTATAATTAGCAGTAACCACAGCATCAGGTGTGTGCTGCATTTGATTAATTATAATTATTATCAGTTAGCTATTACACTGTATTCATTTAATATGTCACTCAGGAAAAGACCACTGCAGCAATTTCTCTGGTTTTACTATTAATTCATTTAATTAATTTATTTACATGTAATATAGGTATTTTTATTATTATTATTATTATTATTATGTAAGTATGTGTATAGTATTATTTTTTTATATGTAAAGTGTGTTTAAATATCTCTACATTTTTCCCAAAGCTGTACACTGTACATATGAAGGAATGAATCAGCAATAAGCTTTACATTTCCCCAAAAAACCCAAACCCACTTAACTCACTTTTAAAACCCATTATCTTATGCACAACTTGTTCAATAATTGTGTGGGCGGCTGGGCACTCAAACTCTAACTCCTCCTAGCCTCTTAATCGGTGATAAATAACAGTGGCAATTACATTTACAAAAGTTTGACACTTGCTTTAAATTCATATAATTAAAAAGTGCATTTCTGAGTACTGTACTAAGTTTAATCCAAATGTTCCTATAGCGACCAATAAAGTACCTATCCATCTACAAAAACAAACACAAAACACCCTGTTATTTTGTTTGTGAAGGCCAACGCCCACTGATGGCGTCTGACACGTGTCAGGAGACGCCAGGATTTATAACATAGTTCTTTTTAATTGGGAAAAATGCTTTGAATCAATATACGGATGAAACAATATACTCTAGTGACAGCATATTACAGTATAACCAACAGGGTGTTGTTTAGTTACACCATATGCAAAAATAAATCACGTCAACCATAGTAAGTCTCCACAAATTGCTTCATTGCAAATGTTTCCTTAAGAGGAAACGCTCAAAACTCAAATGCTGTTCCATCAATAGGGAAGTGAACCGGATGGTTTTTGTTTAAAGAATTGAATTTCCAGTTCCAGTGTTTATGTATTCTCTTCGATATTGACACCTTAATGGCCACATCTGTACGTGTTTTTCCTTAGTCCATTGTGTTGCGGAGAGTGCAGATCAAGCCATGAAGGTTTATTTGCCAGGCCTTTTAAACTGAATTGGTCCATTAAAGCAGACTCACAAACACACACACAGCCAACAACATAGTTAAACCATTGGTTTATGTCTACATCAGAAAGAAATGCAAGAAAGCAAACAGTTAAACCCCTGAGTGTGTGGGGGGAGGGGGAGGGGGGTCAGGGTCGAAAAACAAAGACCCAGTCTACTTGAGTTAGCTTTGCCACCCAAGTCGGAAAGAAAAACAGTGGCAGCGTTTACTTTGACCCAACAGCAGCCTATCCTACTACTGTATGTTGGCTGTATGTACGCATGTGTGTGCGTGTGGGTGAATGGTCCGGAAGCCTCCACAAGGGTGCCAGCCTGCCACAGTGCTGGTGTCTGCTGAATGGACAAATCCACACTCAACACACTGGGCTTGGCAGCATCTCACATCTCGGTCTCCCCTCGAGTTTGTGGTTTTGCTCGCCCTGGTCACAATCTCTCCTCTCTCTCCTCCTCCTCTCTTCTCTCTTTTTCTCTCTCTCTCTCTCTCTCGCTCTCCTCTCTTCCTCCTTTCTCTCTTCTCCTCTCTCTCGCTCTCCTCTCTTCCTCCTATCTTCTCTTTTTTTCTCTCTCTCTCTCCTCACTTCCCTCTCTCTTTCCTCCTATGTCTCTCTCTCTCTCCTCCTCTCTTCTCTTTTCTATTTGCGATACTTGAAGATTTGCAGGTTCTGGGTTTTTTTATTGTGGTGCCAGCCAAACCCACAAATGAACTGCCAGTGTGGTAGAAAACATACTGCCAGAGTTCTAACACACTCACATACACAACACCCCCAACTCTCTCTCTCTCTCTCTCTCTCTCTCTCTCTCCCTCTCTCGTTTTCCAAGACAAACAAACCCCGAAACAACTACACAGCGACACATATGCTCTCGTACTGAACAACCTCAAGGCAATGGAAGTCTTTGAAACACAAAACTTGCCTTAGTGCCTCCCCTCTCTGGGGGGAGACACAAGCAAGCCCCAGGCTGCAATTCAACTTTGGAGGCCTTGCATTGTCAGCGTGGTTATCCAATTGTGACCCACTCCTAACCTAAGGCCAATTCTCAGTTAGATGAGCCAAAACAGAAGCTGTGTACTGACAAACCTATCCACACACACACACACACACACACACACACACAAAGGCACATGCATACATGTAGAAAACACACATTTAATCACTGCAGGTGGATAACTGTAAAATGCAGTATTATTACAAACAATGTATATATGTATATGCAATATATGTAGTCCACACAGTACTTGTATGCAGTAACACCTGAGAATTAGTGCTTTGCAGTCAATCATAATCAAATCAGCACGTTTATGCATACTGTTTGTATCGAAATCTGAGGATCATGATTGGATGTAGCCCACTTGTCCTCCCAGTGCTGTGCGCATGGTGACCCATCTACCCATCTTAACTCTACACTGCCCCCTCTGGCCAGAAAACAATCACTACAGTACTGCTAACGCCTGATATTCCAGTACGCAGACATACTGTCTTCCTGGGTGTGTTTTGCTCTCAGATTGAACGCGGCGGCCTGGGTGCCCCGGTAGGCCACGGAGAACCTTTGATCCCCCTCCCCTGCCCCACCTGCTTCTACTGGTCTCCTGTGGTTCAATTAGAAGGAAGAATTAAACACCTATTGGCCCATCAGCACTTTAGACCTCAGCCGGTTTGGAGAGATGGGATTGGGGGGGATGGGGGGGAGAGAGAGAAAGAGAGAGGGAGAGAGAGAGAGAGAAAGAGAGAGGGAGAGAGAGAGAGAGAAAGAGAGAGAGAGAGAGAGGGAGAGAGAGAGAGGGCTTATGTGGGGTGGGGTCAGATTCTGACAGCTATTATTTGACTCCAAATTTCAACAGTTATTTAGAAAACAAAATATATACAGTATATATTGTATAGTATATAGCATATCCTAAACCATGGGATCAGGCCACAGTACCTCTGGAAATGGTTGCAAGATGCGAGATACAAGATGGGAGGGTCACATATTGTGTGATGATGAAATAATGTATAATTTCAATCATGTGTGCTTAACCTTGTGACACCATTAAAATATAGTCTTGAACCACCAGATGGCACCATCTCATTGTGTATGATTGTATGGTTCTTTTTATTGTCTTTGCAGTGCGTATTTATATTATCCTCAGGTTTCAAACACACACCTTGTTGTGTCAGCAGCGCACATCATATGTGTGTGTAAGCTGTAGAATTAGGTTTAGCGCCTTCTATCTGCCACAAAGAGCTAGTGACTTGGGTCAGTTTGACCCAGAGGACATCACGAGGGTTATGTGCATACATTTGTTCTCCCTAATTGTCTTGGGGGGGAGGGGGGTGTAGTTTGGGGAAGAGGGGGCATGTAAGACAGATGCAGAGGGAGAGGGAATACCAAAGGAAGGCTCAGTTAGCAAGAAAGTGGAACAAGATCAAAACCTCGTAAGGGAAAACCTGATCGCCTTGATCGACTATTTCCTCGTCTATACCCTCTAAATGGTAAACAACTACAGTATAATAATAATATACAGCAAGGTATAAAGATACAGCTACTTGCTGACTTGCTGGATCAGGGTTTATATGCTCTCACTAATAAGGGCTTCTTATCTTTCAAGAGAAAACCTTTATTTCCAAAGTAATTAGATTGTTGACTAGAGGTGCATATTGTCCTTCAACAGTACATGTGTGACGACTCAGCAGTGGTACTTCATTAAAGCCCATAGAAACATACTGTACTAAGGCTATTTTGGCTGATAGACCAATCCGGATAAAGGGGAGAGGAACAATGCTCTGACAAATATGAGGTCAGCAAAGGGAAACAATCATAATAAAGATGTCAGTTACAGCAAAACTACATTATATAGCATTATCAGTAGCCCTTTTCACATAGCCACCCCACAATAAAGCCATCAAGAACACCCATCATTATGCCACGTTCGCTTGTTAAGACTGATCCAAACTTTTACATGGAAGTTGTGAGCTTATAAATATGCATGGCACATTTGTGCGATCAGGTATGCGTTGGAAGGGTAATAGAAAATGTGCGTGAAGCGATTCGAAGCAGACAGGCCACCTTAGGACACCACAGACGGAGACGTTTGGTTCGTCACACCCTGTTTCACCACCAGCTATTCTCGTTACACAGACACCGTTCCGGCTCTGTGACTACCTGCGCTGTGGGCTCAGAGGCGGAACAACAATGACCCTCCCATTCCGCCTCCATACCTTTTACAGAGCAGCGAGGCGGAATGAAGGTATACCATTCCCACCTTGGAAACGCGGAGTAAAAAGGGCTAGTGAGATGTCAATCAATTGGGGTCTGCTGGTGCTACATTAACTCCTGTGTAGGAAGAAAGAGGCTTTAAAAAATACAATAAAAAACCAAAAACAAAGACAATTTGTTAAATCCCAAGCTTTGCAGAGATACAAAGAGCTGAAGTCAGATATCCCTCATGATGCCCTCCGGGTCAAACTGACCCAAATCACTAGCTCTTTGTGGCAGATAGAAGGCGCTAAACCTAATTCTACAGCTTATACAGACATATGATGTGCGCTGCTAGCACAACAAGGTGTGTGTTTGAAACCCAATGACAACAGGAGGGTTAAAAGACACAAAAACCAAACAAATACATAAATAAATAATTAATAAAGAAATAAATACACGGCAATGACAATAAAAATAACCATACAATCATACACAATCATCTGGTGGTTGAAGACGATACTTGTGAGTGCATCACGAGGGATATTTGGTTAAAATAATCGCTTTGGTGTCAGAACTCAGGAAAACCAGTGCCGCTGGAAAACCAAATGAAATAGGTTAAAACATCCCAGTTAATAACGGCAAGTCTGGCTGCTCGGCAGCACTCTTGGCAACACTTCAGGGCAGTTATTTCGGGCTACAAGACCAGGCCCCTATCTAAAACTGTCAGAGCAACCACACGCATGGCTTAATAGGTTAGCGGTCAGGCCATTAGAAAGCTGATGATTGGCGGGATATGTGCATCCAACAGTCATCTTTAATGTTACGTGGAGTTCTACTGAGGATTCTTTGAGCGGCCTGTCTCTTCTATATAATGTATCAGGCTAAACCCACAGATCACCAGCACCACGGTCTCTACGGTAACGCTGAAGGTCAGCTGTAAATCTGTGAATCCTCCTCCTGATTGGAGGGTGGGAGGTCATGTTGTGCATCCCAGCAGCCTTGGGGGGGCTTTTGCCCTCCGCTGTTATCCTGGGGCCAGGATTAGACACCAGCTACCCGCAGGAAGTGTGTGCCATCTGTCTGCTATTCCTTCTCCTGTACAGCACTCGTTTTTCCCCACGACCACCTGTCTGGATCGACAGCAGCTGTGGTTAAGGGGCTCAGTTCTCCCAGGTTGCAGGCCCTAATGGTCAGCCCAATGTCAGCAGGAGGAGTGGAAGTGAAGACAACTTCATATAAATGTCCCTACCACCATCCATTCAACATGTGCAAATGTAACACAGAATAGTCTGTGTAACCGGGTCCGTTCCGACCGGGACTCGATCCCTGCTCTCCCGCGTAGAGAGCGGAGGCTCTTACATGACACTCTAAAACCCAATGGGCCCTAGCATGTGTCTCCAGAGCATCGTCTGAGGTGTCAGAGAGTGAGGTTACACTCACCCCAACCAAACCTCACTCTCATCTGGGTCACAGCACCAGTGTAACCGGGACTTGAACCCAGGTCTCCCGAGTGATTGCTCTTACAAGAGCAGCTACCTGCTGGCCAACATTACACCTATTACATTACATTGAAATACACTGAGTGACTCGCATCCCTCTAATACTAATAGCTCTCATAGGCCCCCGCTGTTCTCTACCCCTCCTCCACAACAACCCAGACATGTATGCACAATTGTATTTCAAACAACAACAGTAAGTTCTGGCATAAATCTGCTGTTGTGGAGGCACTGTATGAGACTGCCCACATCAAATAGAACAGGCCTGGCCACTGATTCAATGCTATAGGAAGATTGCTAACGGTAAGTGTTCCTGTCGATTAAACCTACATAGGGGAATCATGTAGGAATAATGTGAAAGCTCCTCGTATTGCCTATTTATAGGCCTACACACCTGCTGGGCCTGTACGCTACATGGGAGAATTGAGCGGATGAAATGAGTCCCTCTCTGCTGTGCTGCTAATATGGCCTGTCTGTCCGGTCCCCACGGTGACAGAAAAACAGTTGGGTAGACAAAAAGAAATAAATCACTATTTTGGCGTATTTCAGACTAAGCATTTTTCCTTCCCCAAATAAGCTTGGAGCATGAATTATCCAGTGTGAAAAACAAACACAAATAAAGATTGGATGTCGAGAGGTTGACTTTGACATCCATTACAGTTAAGTGAGCGTTCAAATACTTCTTCCCTTTCCTAAAATGTGTGCGTTTGAGAGTAAACCTCCGTGAGCACTCTGGGAAAGTAGCGATAGTACATAGCTGTTAGTCATCCTTGCCTCCACATGACATCCTAAAACACACACGCAACCATTGATCATATTATCTGCTCAGCTTGTGACATCACAGTGCCAAGCAGCTGTGACTAAACTCGCGCAGCTGAACTATGGCATTTCCTCCCACAGAGGATGCCGGAGGCCGGAGCCTGAACTGGAATGAAGTTCCCAGTTAGGCCACAGCTGATCCCAGCTAACGTGATTCAATACGTCACAGCGACTAGACTAGATTAGATTCTCATTTGACTTTATTTCCTGTCTGTGTGTGTGTGTGTGTGTGTGTGTAGGCGGCGTGTATCCCAGTGTTACTGAGCAACGGTTGGGAACTACCTTTCTCTGATGTCATACAGTGGAACCAGGCCGTCATTGAGGGGGATGAACGATTGCTACTGCAGGTAACACACACACACACACACACACACACCTCAGTTACCTTCTATTCACAGTGTGTGTTGCCTTGTCTATCTTTCACACATACACCGTATTCGCGTGCACGCGTGCACGCATGCATAATAAGCCAACCAAACACGAACCCAACTCCAGCGCAACCTTTAGCTCCCTCCCTGGTGAATCACGGCGCGTCTCGGCGGGAACAATCCCTGCTCCAGCTCGAAGTCAACACCGACGTGAATTGACATTCAGCTAATAGCCGGGGACCGGGCCCTCTGAGCTCGCGGTCACGGCAGACATTTTCAAATTAGGACCCAGCTGAAATGGATTTGACCTCATCAGCGGCGCGCCCGCACACCGCCCCAACACTTCGATTTATGCCGCGCGCCTGGAGGGGCTTAGGGCCGCAGGGGATTGAGTTTTATTTTTGTATTTTCTAAAAGACCGCCGAGGCGTTCGATGCGAGGTCGAGTGGTGTCGCGCACTTCAGACGCGCCGATGGGTCTGTCCGTCTCTCAGATCTTTGCGAAAGAACCACAGCGGGAGGGGTGTTGCGTAAAAGAGCCGGACCGAGACACATGGGCGATGAGACAAAAGACAAGTGAAGTATGTGGGTCGGCGGCCACCCTGCGACCTCAGTGCTCCACTCATTAGGTTATGTGTGAGATGTGTGAAGGCTGGCCATTCACAGTTTAACGCATCTTTTTCAATTAGCCTCGGCTGCCAAGCTTTGCTCGCTAATGTGATTAAATACATTTTGGCGAATCGCACTAAAGCCCTCGATGTACACTCAGCTAATTAAGTGCTCATTTTCTGAGCCGGAACAATGGTGGCAAATAAGCTGTATTAGCTTCTTTCATTTTTGCGGGAAAACTAGCAGGTTACCATTATTATATTTTGAAAAGACAAAAAAAACAACATAAATACATACAAAAATAATTACTAAATAACTAAATAAACACACAATTAAAAAACACATATAATCATACACAATCAGATGGCGCCCTCAGGTGGCATAATTCGATAAAATTAAGGACATCACAAGGGTTAAATAACCCCAGTCAAAGTGTTTACAGGTCTCTGTCTGGCATCCCCCCGACAACCTCTTCTTCCTCTCCAGGTGCCCTCCACAGTGCGGGCGGTCATAAACGAGAGAGTGCTGGCTCTCAGACAGAGGACACAAATGTTGTGGGAGGCCTACTTCTCATCTGTGGACAAGATAGTCCTCACCACGCTGGAGGTGGGTCTCAAAAACAGCCATCTTTAAAGATGACCACTTTACAATCAAGTCATCACTGTTTCCCTACTGAATATGTTGAAGAGATTTCTGTCCAACAAAGTGAGTTATTTCTTTCAGCTAGCACTGCTAAACTCTTCCGGAAGCTGCTTTAGTATACCCCATTTCCTGTATACCCCATTCAAGTGCAGCACTCGCTTAAAACCCACTGTTTTTATTTATTTATTTATCTGAACTTGCTGCTGACACACAGAGCTTGCTGTGCTGTTGGAAAGGCATAAGTAGGTGTTATTTTTACTGAAAGAACGAATAACCTGAAAACAAGCCAGCGCCGTCATAACAAGTCCCTGGTGGGCATGCAGTCTTAGTGTACCTTTTCCCCCCCAATTAATATCTGCAAGCTAGCATCAGTCTTTTCAGCACAGAACAGGCTCTTTTCAAGATGAGTGCTTTTTAATTTAATTATTTTTTATCATTGTTAACCAGGACAGCCTTGCAAAAGGACAAAGGTATCTACAGTTGACAACGGTCTGCTTTTTGGATGTTGTCAGTGTGTTAATGGATTTGTATTATGGCCGGTGCTCTTCCTGGGTTTTATGGTCTTTCTTTAGTCTCCAGCACAAGTAACATTTTTAAAGTCGTCTTCAGTTGCAATGATGAGTCCCTAAAAATCCCCAAACGTATGGAAATAGTATATCAATATTGAAATTATAACCGTACCGGTTGAAGTCTCTACCTGCCCATTTCGGTTTCTCAGCTTACTATTGCCAGACTGTGAAAAATATCCTTTTTATGCTCTGTTGTGTTGCAAAGCGCTGAGTAAACCTCCTGCTTTGTAATTAACATGTAAAAAACTATTTAAGTTGCTGCGTGCCTTAGCATAAAAAAAATCTACTCATATTTTTGGCTGACTGTTAAACAGGTGGTGTCCGGCCTTGTTATATCTCCCACAGTCAGGTTCTGTTTATGTGTTATGATGTCAAACGAGCTTTTATGATCTAAAGGAATTCACTTCAAGCTTTTCACAAATTAAGAAAGAAAAAGAAAGTTAGTTCAAAGTAGCAGAAACACCCCTGACGACAGAAAGTGAAATGTGTAGGGGAAACAACAATTACTGAAATCTAAGCAAATCTGCCAGCTGAGGGAAAGCCTGGCCCATTGATGTTTTATAAAAATTATTTAAAAAAAACTGATGCCAGGCAGCCCTTGGTGCAGCAGCTGCTGGAGGGTTTAGACGAGATAAAGAGAAGAGGTTCTGGAGGTTGGTGATAAGCTGCTTATATACATACAGCATACAGACGGGAACCTCTTTCCTTGGGAGACAGCTGTGCTGTCAGGTCAGTGAATCTGCGGCCATCAGAAAGGATCATGGAATGATGGCGTGTGGCATCGCGACACTGACACCTGCTGGTGGAAATGGGGGTTTGATCAAGTCAAATATAAGTTTGGCTTTAAAGAGTTGCAATTAAAAAAGGGGTCAACATGTGCGGTAATTTAAAGGTGTGTCTTAGGCAAAAGGTAATTATGTGTTATTATCTGTTGCTTTCTTTTCCCATCAGTGCACCTGTCATATTTATACATATACTTGCACACACACATACAGTGTGTATATATATATATATATATATATATATACACACACATATATATATCAGCTTACTATTCCCAGACACACTATATATTATCTTCTGAAGTAAAATCACAGTAAAACATTAATACTGCTTGCTTTTGCTGATAATATACTCTACTAATATATCTAATGACAGGTATATCCAAGCAGGTATTTTAAGGGTGTTGTAATTGTAAGGTAATCATTAACTGGCTTATGTTCTCAGATCATTAAGGACCGAGTGTTCTCTCACATCTCAAGAAACAAGTACATGTGGAACTCACTGCCAGGTGGTCTGCTGGTTTTACCTGAGTATTCAACGCACCTGGCACACTTCCCTTTTTACTACCTGGGCCTGGGTGAGCACACACATCTAGCCTCTGTCCTTTAAACATACACACACAGACACACACACATCTAGCCTCTGTCCAAAAGCTCAGGTCCTTTAAACATACACACAAAGACACACACACACACACACACACACACACACACGCGCACACACACGCACACACACACACACACACAGACACACACACAGACACACACGCACACACACACAAAGAATTTGTCATTTTCTGCCACAAGAGGGTGTATGAACCAGGTTCCTATTAATACACTTGGCTGTCAATACTTGGCTGTCTCGTGTCATGTCATTATTCTAGAACTAGACTTTACACACTGAGCCTTTATGGTATTAACCCTCCTGTTGCCCTTATTATATCTTATTGTGCCGCAGATGGCACCATCTGATTGTACCTGATTGTGTAGATCTCTTTATTGTCATGGCTGTGTGTATTTAGTTATTAAACCTCCTGTTGTCCTCTGGCTTCAAACACACACCTTGTTGTGCCAGCAGTGCACATCATATGCCTGTGTAAGCTGTACTATTAGCATTGCTGCCTTTTTTCTGCCACATATGAGCTAGTACGTTAGGTCAGTATGACAACAGGAGGTTTAAAGACCATTGCCAGTGAACATACAAATTAATGAGCCATGTCATTATTTTTTTGACCTCAGGACTCAGTCCCAGTCAGGAGTTCACAGCAGTCATCCATGCTGTCTCCCCATTGGTTTCTCAGTCCCAGCCAATCATGAAGCTGCTCCAGGTTGTCTCCAAATCAAAGTTCTGCTCACAGGTAAACAAGCTTCCAGCAGAGTTAATAACTTTGTGGGTATTTCACCAACCTGGCTAATAATAAGCAGCACTAACTAATAATTTAAATAACACTCCTTCATGTAGCAGTTGGAGCTCAGCTGGTTTCAGGGAAGTGTGCTGAAGTGAATTAAGTCAAATAAAATCAATTCAGACTTTGCCAGTGGATTTACATGCAAGCAGGGTATTGCATGTAACACATTCAATTCAACAACATTCAATGTTCAGACATGTAGAGAAATATGCCAATTTCTGAAATAAACCGCTCATCAAAGTATCACAAAGGACACAGCTGTGTAACAGGAACGTTTAATGGAATATTATAACAGAAACATGCACATACTGTACAGTATATTCCCACTCCAGAACTTGGTGTGAGTTGCATTGTCTTTTAAATAACAGGTAGGGGTTAGACATATATCTTAACAGAATCTTGTGATTGTAGTTAATATACAACCATAATTCATTGCTTTCATGTCTTTCTAGTATAGCAAGCCCCTAGGGCCGAAATGAATGGACATGTTGCCTAGTGCTGTAATGATATGCAACAATGACATTGATATGGAGAAGCCTACATTTTTGTGAGGAATGGAATGTCATATGCCCTATTTTTGTGAACTTGTTTTATCAAGTCAGTGATTCCCTGACTGTAGCTATATTCTAAAGCACTACATTAGTGCGGTGCGACATTTAGAGGTCTAATTATGACAGTAACAAACATATTTTGACAACGATGGGCTATTCATTGTATTAATTAAATTATACGCATTCAAAACGGAAATTGACCTTTGGAATTACATTTAAGCAAGTTTCGTGACATTCCCCTCTTGACAGTACCATAGAACACAAGCACAATTAGCCCTCCTGCTGTGCTCCGGATCAAAATGACCCAATGCACTACCTTCTGGTGCCAACAGATGGCACCACTTCTATTTCCACAGCTTACACAGCCATATGTCTATGTAATTCATCAAAACATAAGCAGGTGGCACCATCTGCTGGCGCAAGAAGGCAGTGCGTTTGAAACCCATGGACAATGGGAGGGTTAACCTATTTCACAATGTTCAGAGAAGCTGCACGCCTCCCAGCACCACCAAGTATCTGGGTGGAAACCGTGATGTTAAATAACATAATAGATAAAGTACGCCCTCAGCGCCAACATGCAGATCAGTCAAAAGGAAGTTATTTCCTGTTTATCTAAATATACAGCGAGCGTTAAGTGCCGCGTGACATTCTCTCCTCGCCCCGACTAGATCATCATTCTGTGGAACAGTGAGAAGCCACCCCCCCATCGGAGCAAATGGCCCCCCATGCCCGTCCCCCTCAGCGTGACAGATGGCAGGAGGAAGGTAGGGGCCAGTGTCAATGCCAATCACAGCTCAGTGACTCACGCTGATATCCTACTGACAGCGTGACAGGCTGTCAATCACTCCTGTTTGTGTGTGCGTGTGTGCACACACGTCTCTCATTTTGCATTTTGCAATTTCTCTAATCCTTCCTCTGGCTCATTGCCCTCCTTTTTTCTTCTTTTCATCTCTTAGTTATTTATATATTATGTTGTGTAATCACTGATTCACCTGTCAGTCACACAAATCAATGCCCAGTTATTTGCTTCTCTCTACAGTTTGCAATCTGTCAGCATGTGTGAAGACTATTAAACGTCATCCAAAATGTCAAAAATCTGTCAATATTCCAATATTAAAATTATGAGTATTACTGACTGTAAACCTAGGGCTGGGGGAACATATTCTATTTGTTTTGTGTCTAAAAGGTACACTGCTATTGTCTTTAGAATATATTTATTATTGGCGGGACATGTAAACATTGTCTGTCTTCCAGACCACCAGTCGGTTCCTACCTCACGTTGCTATAGAGACCGAGGCAGTGCTGAGTCTGGATGAGGACACAGTCCTATTGACCAGTGAGGTGTGTTGTCTTTTGGGGGGGATTCATTGTTACTTGTTCGTCCACCCTAACCAATAGCCTATCCTGCCTCCTTACCCTGCATTCACGCATTTGTCTGTGATTGCAGGGTTTACTTGACCCCTACTATACTGTAGGGATAATAAAGTAAGTCACCAGTAACATACTGCATGTTATACGCTGTGTCTAGGTGAACTTTGCCTTCTTGGTGTGGCGTAGCTTCCCTGAGCGAATTGTGGGCTATCCTCCCCGGAGTCACTTCTGGGACCCCCTGAAGCACGCCTGGGGATACACTTCTAAATGGACCAATGACTACTCCATAGTCCTGACTGGAGCCGCTTTCTACCACAGGTATGTCCACCGCTGACCAGACACTGTTTGCGGGTGACTCAACACGATTACGTCACCTATTATGTTGGGTTTTTAAGCTTCAAGACACACAAGTGAACCGTGATTATGTCATTATTGTGTCACAAACAGATTTAAGAAACAAATATTTTGGTGAAAAGATTTATGGGTGGGGGTTTCTTTCTTATTTAAGTGTGCTGGAACGCTGGTATGTTGAAAGATGCAAATTAAATTAATTATTATGACAAGATAAAAATGACAACTGCTACCAAACTGTGTAAACAGAATAGCATAATTTGAATTGAAAAATAGAGAAAAAGAAAAGGAATTGTGAACCTGAAAAACATCTAGAGTGCATCTCGCTGTGGGATTGCAATAATATATCCTTCAGGAATGTCAAACATTGCTATTTGATTGGCTGAAAATGTGTAATTTCTTAACGTAATTCACAACATGCAATATTCATAAGAATATTCTCGTCAGGGTCTTCTGATTCAGAAACCCCTGGTACACAGAACATTTGAACAAAATAGCATAGAATACACGCTTGGAGATGAGTGAGTCACTGAACGTGTCAAATCCCACGGGTGGCAGAGCTGGTAATTTGTCCCAGATACATACCATTAACATACATATACACTTGTCTCTAGACAGCACAATTACTGCCTACTGACCTGTTCCTGTTGCCCTTGCCCTCTAGACAGCTAACATATAGAAGATACTGTACCATTCTATACATTACAAAAGTATTTTATACCTGGAATTAACTATGAAAAAAAATGCTTGGTGGAGGGAGGAATTATTTAGGATTTATTTAACCCTCGTAATGTACTCGTAATATAGTATTTAGCCACACGGCGGCGCCATCTGATTGTGTATGATTTG
>JAODUG010054603.1:1393-15151 GCA_027564795.1 Aphredoderus sayanus
TTTCCCCCACTAGAAACTGCGACTTTGTTTGACCACACGTGTGGTCGAGGGTCGTACATATGATATCTCCCATAGCGGCACACCACTCCATCTGCAGTGGGGTATTCTCTAGTTGACCAATTGTGTGTTAGTATACTTCACAACATGATAGGCTGATGGTGTATACTTGCATAATGGTGAGCAGACTTTGCCTGTTACACTTCAGATTGCTCCACCATAGTTTTGTAATTAAGCTGAACTTCACCCTAAATACATCTTGACTAAAACAATCTGATATAGTAGTGATAAATATATGATATAAATACATGATATAATGCTGCAAACCTACAGTAAAACAGGTCCCCCCACCCCCCACCATTACTCCAACTAGAGAAAGATGATTAATTAATAATATTTCTGATCCGATTAGTTAATAGATGAGATCAATTATAAAATGGAATAATAAGCAAATTTGTTCATGATAGTCCAGACAGTTCAAACGTAAACACAATGCTACAATACCATATGTACTTAAGTTGTGCGCTATCTGAGACCATGACAGTTATAATGCAGTGGGCTGTGCTGGGATCAATCAAGTCTGCCCAGATCATGGTTTGCGACACCCTGTCTGAACAAACCACCTTGCGGATGTTTCCGGAAGCGTGTTTACACCTTGAGTGAACACGTGAAATCAGTTCCACAAGCTAGGCATCAGAAGTAGTGCCAGCTAGGTTACTTTAGAGATGAATGCCTTCCTCCTGACTTAGACAGAAGCTTTATATCAGTCCTATTAATTACTGCATGCAGCAAAACGGTGAGTTATGGTTATGGTCAGTGCAAGTGAGGCAAAGGTTGTGCAGAGACCCGACACCCTCTGACATAGAATCTGCCATTTCAACATGTAGACGTCAGTTGACCTGTTGCAATGACCGATGGATGCCCGTCTCATATAAGGGAGCGGAGGGCAGTGGAGGGGGAGCACTTTCGTAATAGTTGGAGAAAGAGAGACACACAGTAGCAGGCTAGCTGTGTATGTGTGTGTGTGTGTGTGCCAGACCTTCTCCATGCTAACACCACTCACTGGCTCTACTGACTCGTCTCCCACTCAAGCCTTCACAACATGTCGGACCAGCAGGACGATGGGGTCAGCAGCCTGTCACTCATGGACGCTGGTGACAAACGGTATGAGGCATGTTAAGTTAGTGGGGTTTTATTGATCGGGCTGCTGTGTATACAATTCATTTCAACAATAGTACGTTATTGTAAACACAATGACAGTTTTAAAGTGTTAACTATTGAAATGAGAACTAGGGCTTCATTGAACCACACAAATTAATATTTAACATATTACCCTTGATGATAAGGGTGTTCTTAAGTTTATTTTTACAACATTTTCAGGTTAGTTTCACTATAGTATATTCTCTTTACAGTATAGTAAACACACTCCAGTAGATACAGCTCTGGAAACAATAAAGACCACTGCAGCAGTTTCTCTGGTTTTACTTTTTTTATATTTGCATTTTTTATTTATATTTAATATATTTAAATGTGCATTTATATATGCAGTACAGGCCAAACGTTTGGGCACACCTTCCCATTCAATTGAATGGGAAGGTGGCCTGTACATACAGTAGGCTATATATATATATTTTTTTTTATGTTTATGTTTTACATTATATTTATATTGGATGTTTTTTCCAGAGCTCTACAGTATACTCTGAGGCAATGTGTGTACTTCACCGTATAGTCAAGCTACGCTACTTTACCCGATCCTATTCTTCTCTGAATCTTTTTTAGTGCTCTTGCCTGCACCTCTCCTCACAAAGCACAGCTCCCGCAGTGCACTGAGCCCCCGCAGCGCAACGAGCGGTCCAGCGATCCCCCACCCATCCTCACCAACGGAGGAGACGGGGGGTCCTCCGACTCCGAATCCTTGGACGCCAAAACGACGCAGAACCGCGCGGCGAGGGTCAGCCGAGAGGGGGCGTCGGAGGGCATGGGGGGGCTCGCTGGGCCGGGCGTGACTGCAGCTCCCTCCGCCGCCCCCGCCGGCGTTGTCGTGACGCCCGTGACGGCTCCAGGACGCCCCGGTCCGGACGAACGCGACCCACCCACTGCAGGTTAGAACCCTGGGCCTGCGTTCACGCCACAGACCGCACGTGTAAGTGGACAAACACTGTGACGTCACCCTTAGCTTGGCTCTGGCCGTCGCCTTCTTGGCAGTACCTGACTCCCGCCTGTAACTCCCCCCTATCCATTGTAAAGGGATTAATGTATGTATCCTATATTATATATATTATAAAATACAGGATTAGGTTGTGTCATGAACGGCTGTAGAGACCAAATCCAGTTTTTCAAACAGGCTGTAAACATGTTTATTTTTGCTGAAAAGTTGGACATTTTAATATCGGAGTCTATGGGGATTGACTCTTTTGCAGCCAGCCTCAAGTGGCCATTCAAGGAACTGCAGATATTGGCACTAATTGAAAACGATTAACAGCCACCCGGTCGCTTTGTCTCCCATATTGAACGCAGGGCGAGGCTTGACGTAGCCACTGCAGGTCAGGACCCAGAGGCTTGCCGTGAGCTTGACGAACCTCGCCTACGCTGAGCGCTCTTTACAAGAGATGCGGCCATAGAACTATATGAACACCGAAGCACTTTTCTGCTTGTTTGTAGTTCTGCCACGTGCCTGAAGGGGCAGTGTACCATGTCAGACAATGTGCCACACACAGCATAGCGTGTGCAGGGCTATTAAAGGTACACTTCTTGACTGTGATATACTGTAGCACGGTAGAAGAGAATGGCAAATTATACCCCATCCCTGTATATTCTAAACACGTCTATTTAAGGGGAGGGGCAGAGATTTGTGTGAGCCTATTAGCACTGTAGAGAGAGACAGAGAAGGAAGAGGAAATGTATCTATGCACACAAACATAATTCATTTGCATGTTCACGGCATTCAATTCACTCCAAGGTGATTTTACAAAAGCCAGTTTTTTAAACAAACCTGACAGGTAGGTTGCTAGGTAGGCAGATCGGGTGGCTGCAACATTCCACGCTTCCCATTTTGTCTGAGGTAATCTAAGCCCAGGGCCATCCCCCCCCCGTCTGAAAGAGCCGCCTACATCTGTACAGTCCACACAGACGGTCTGTGTGAGATGAGAGGGACTCCTCCAAGTCTGACCCGCTCAGCTCTGCGCTTGAACAGACTCTGGGATTGTTTTGGTTTTCTTTTGTTTTTGTTGTTTGCTTTGGTTTTGTGTTGTCTTGTTTTGTGTCTTGTGTCTTGTGTCTTGTGTCTTGTGTTGTATGTCTTGAGTTCTGTCGTCTTGTGTGTTGTGTCTTGTTTTGTGTCTTGAGTTGTGTCTTGTGTTGTGTGTTGTTTGTTGTGTTGTGTTTTGAGTTGTGTTGTCTTGTGTGTTGTGTCTTGTTTTGTGTCTTGAGTGTTGTCTTGAGTTGTGTTGTCTTGTGTGTTGTGTGGCGTCCTGTGAGCCGTCTGAATGGCCTGCCCATGTCCCTGTTGCCCCCCGCCAGTGGAGCCCCTGGCCGTCCAGCTGGAGCCCATCGCTGAGCCCCTTGCCCCCGCCGAGCGGCTGTGGTGCACCGGCAGGGACCAGGCCGTCCGGCTGAGGACGGAGGCCACGGGGCCGGGCTCCGAGAGCCCCCTGACAGTGCACCAGCTGTTCCTGGAGACGGTGGAGGGCTTCGGGGAGCACGAGGCGCTGGCCTTCAAGGAGGACGGCCGGTGGGTCACCCTGACCTGGAGGCACTACTACGAGCAGTGTCGGGCCGCCGCCAAGAGCTTCCTCCAGGTGGGTGTGCCAGTGGGGGCCGGGTCGAGACAGTGTGCATGTAATCTCTTCACTGTACAGCGGTGTACAGCTGCCCACAGTTCTTGTACGAAAGGTGCTGATGAGATAATAGTTTGAAATGTAAATATGTAAATTAGCATTTATTTCCTGGTATTTTCATCTAGCTGTCTCTAGAACAAATCTAGATAAGAATACCTAGATGTGCCTCTTAGAACATAACTCAGTTATGTTCTAAGACCACCCACATTTTCAGATGCGAGCTAACAATTAACACTTTTGATTGCATATCCCTTGCTAACAATAACTACATCAGCCTCCGACTTATTGACACTACCAAACTTTTAAATTCTTCTTTTGTGATGCTTTCCCGTGCCGTGCTTCACAGATAAGCATTTTCCTGATTTTCTTTGCGAATCATAATCTCTCACATTCCCAAATCCTACTGCTGATGAGTGGTTTGCATATTGTGGTATAGGCTGCAGTTGCTCTCTAAGTCTTCTACAAATAAAGATACCTTCACTACTGCCTTGTGGAGCAGATGTGATGTCACCGACTGAGCTGTTGTGGCTTTTCTTCATAGCTCTCAAATGTCAATAAACGGCATTTGTTTCATGTCCGTTGCTTAGTATGCCAGAAGTTTAGATTTTTTTCAGGACATTCTATTGGTTCTCTCCAATTTACCCTCATTTATAATATAATATAAACCAACTTGCTTTTATCCCAGTTTTGTCCTTTCTAACACAAATATGGTTCTCACAGGCAAAACCCAAGGCTACAACCAAAAGTAGGCATTTATATTAACTATTTATTGTTTAACCAATCAGTCTAAGAGGACACACTTCTAAGATAACAAGGCAGTCAGTCACATGTTCCAATACTTACACACTCACCAAATATTTGGAGTGGTTTGTTAACACATTTAGATGAAAATACAAGGAAATAAAAGTTGACATTCTAATCTGTTGTCATCATGTGCATCCTTTGACTCAAACACAAAAACAAGGGAATTTGCCTTTCTGCTCCAGTACTTTCAGGGCACTGTACTGTTCTCTTCCTCCCCCCATTGTAATGTCCTGGGGTGAGAATGGGCTCCTGTAAGCCAACCCTTGAGGTGTGCAGGCTCGTGTTACATCTATAGTTTCTCAGATGTGTCCGCACCCTTCACAAAGGGTGTGGGTCAAAGGTAAACCAGGCACTGCGTCCAAGTCCATGAAAGATTTATATTTTCTTATCAGCGGTTCTGACATACAGTATACTGTCTATGCTAATGTCTGGGGTATGGGAATCATGTTTGTATGGATGACACAAACACACACACACACACACACACACACGGAAGTCACGTCTTGTGGTTCCGTCACAGTTTTACCCACACGTTCTACATTATAACAAACAAATGTATTTTCCTCCGTCAGCTGGGCCTGGAACGTTACCATGGCGTCGGTATTCTTGGATTCAACTCTCCCGAGTGGTTCATTGCCGATGTGGGCTGCATTTTTGCCGGGTAAGCATCTCTGGTAATTCTACACTAACGCGGTTACTTTAATTGAGACTCTTTAATTGTCTCTCTTTAAACGTCTCTCCATGTTTCCTGCTTAATTACTTAATGTGGCTGGCCGTTATAAGTACAGGTATGTATTTTATAGTGTAAGCGATACTGGAGAAAGCGTGTTCATATCTGAACTCGTGTGAACTCTTCCTCCAGTGCCACAGGGTGCTCCCTCAGAAGTAGGAACACCAGAATCGTTTTCCAATGCGTACACAGAAAAGACAGCTAGCAGACCGTGAGGAGATATTCGCTGAAGTTGACAAAAAAAGTGTGTCTTAATAGAATCGCTTACCCTCACCTGTAATATTTAACTTTAATGGCATCAGCCATGACACTTTAACCCTCGCTGTTAGCACCGGGCAGTAGGTTGTATGTGTGACTGACATGCTAGCTGAGTCACGTCTGACTGATGCCACACAGGGGCCTGGCGGCGGGAATCTACACCACCAACTCCCCCGAGGCCTGCCAGTACGTGGCTGCCAACTGCGAGGCCAACGTCCTGGTGGTGGAGAACCACAAGCAGCTCGCCAAGATTCTGCAGGTCAGCGGTTCGACGTTAGCCTAGCCGTGGCGTTAGCTTTACCCATCCTGTTGTTCTCTGGGTCAAAATGACCCAAGGCACTACCTCTTTGTGGCAGATAGAAGGCACTAAACCTAATTCTACAGCTTGCACAGACATGTGGTGTCTATGTAAGCCATCAAAACATAAGCAGGCGGTGCCATCTGCTGGCGCTAGACAGTATTGCGTTTGTAACCCACGGACATACAGGAGTGCTGTATGTTCATTAGCCTAGCTGCCGTCCCGTGTTTGGTGTGAGCCACACGCTTTTACAGTGCTGTATGTTCTGTCTCACACTAGCATGAACATTAGTTTACACTGACTTAAATGTACTCGTAATCAAGTGCCTTATTTTGCATGGTGCCGTCCTCACGCAGAGCGACCATAACTTTGACTGGCCGTTCGGGAAACCTCCAGATTCTCCCCATGGCCAGTCTGACCCTATACATAATACAATATAGCACTGCAGCATATATCTACCTCTATAGCACCTTCATTTTCCTCATCTGTATATTGCCCTAATTGTTTTCAGTGTAAGTGTATTTAATAACTCCTAAATAATTTGCCATATTGTCCCGTAAGGTCAAAGATCATCTGCCCAACTTGAAAGCCATCGTACAGTACAAAGACGAGCTACGGCAGAAGCTACCAGACCTGTACACGGTAGGTCTGCAGTGTTTACATCTTTTGCCATGTCATGCTTCTGGGCCACACACACACACACACACATACACACACACACATGCACAAACGCATGCACAGCCAGACCGGCTATGTTAACATGAACAGAGGAGCTGGGATCACAACACGCACACACACACATGCACACACACAGACACAGAGGGGTGGGGGATGTCATTCTCTGTTTAGGACGCCATTACTCCACTATATCTTTACATAGAAAGTAATGGTTAGCTGATATATATTTATGTTTGAAATATTGTATATATGACCTTTAAGAAAATAATGGATATAACAGTCTGACACATTGAAGGCTAGATACTAGCCGTGCGAGAGCAGCATGGTCAATTTCCTTTCGCATTTCGGAGCGACAATCAGTCTGGAGTCCCTCAGTGCAAAAGCATCAGCGGCTGGCTGAGGTAGCACTTGCATCATCTTGGTAAAGGTTTCCACCGCCGCTCTGGCTGATTTAAAACATACTGACTGGAGATAAAGCTAGGAAGTCCAATTCTACGTAAGAAAGCTTGATTGAAATGCATATTGGCACCGCCTTCATGACAAACACTTTTAACCCTTGTAATGTCCTCTGGGTCAAAATGACCCAAATCACTAGCTCTTTGTGGCAGATAGAGGGCGCTAAACCTAATTCTACATCTTACACAGACATATGATGTGCATTGCTGGCACAACAAGATGTGACTTTGAAACCTGGGGACAACAGGAGGGTTAAAAGGCACATAAAACAACACAAATACATATAGAAATAATTAATAAATAAATACACACAGTATTACCAATTGAAAAACACACAAATTATAGACAATCAGATGGCGCCGCCGTGTGGCCAAATACTATATTTCTGAGTACATTACAAGGGTTAATGGAACTGAGGGGTTCCAGACTGAAATTGGAGGCAAAGTGATATTGGCGCTTGCAAGATCAGGCCATGGTCACACGAGGCTAGCTAGACAGCGCTGCACGTCGCCTTTGGTGTCGGCTAACGCGCGACTGGTGTTGTGTGCCTGCAGTGGGCGGAGTTCATGAAGCTGGGGGAGGCGGTGTCCGACGAGCGGCTGGACGCTGTGATTGACAGCCTGAGGGCCAACGAGTGCTGCACCCTCATCTACACGTCCGGGACCACGGGCAACCCCAAGGGGGTCATGCTGAGCCATGACAACGTGAGTCACGCTACCTCACTGTGTCGTTTCACTCCGCCATCTTGGGAAGGGACTCCAGTCTACATGACAGTCTATAACAGGGGTATCCAACCCTGGTGCTGGAGGACCCCTGCCCTGCATGTTTTAGGTCTCTCTCTGCTCCAACACACCTGGTTCACATGAATGGGTCATCACCTAGCTCTACAGAAGCTGGATAACGACCCATTCATGTGAATAAGGTGTGTGCAGGGAGAGATCTAAAACATGCAGGGCAGGGGTCCTCCAGGACCAGGGTTGAATACCCCTGGTCTGTAATATAATTTAATGCAGAATTCCAGGAAGTGTCTTAACACAATTAAAGGAGGAGTCAGGGAAGCTCCCTAAGAAGCTCCACCCCCTACCCTTTCCCCACCCCAAACGGGGCACGCATTTCCATGTCTGGGATAGTGTTGTGTGGGGCGGTCTGCACCACTTTGATTGTGTTCCAATTTACAGAGCCAGGGCTGTGTAGAAACACCTGATTATTCTTTCAGCACGCACACAGAACATGCAGCTAGCATAGCGTGAGGACATTTACAATAGAATGTATGGCTTAGAATTGCTGACTCCACCCTTAATAATAATAATAATTATTATTACGGTTATTCATATATCAATAATTCCTCCCTATGCCGCCCAGCTCACCTGGACGGCGGGGGCGGCAGGCGCCATGACGACACTGAGGTGGGGGGAGGAGGTGGTGGTCAGCTACCTGCCCCTGAGCCACGTGGCCGCCCAGGTCAACGACATGTGGATCTGCACCAAGTTCGCCGGGACCACCTACTTCGCTGACCCTGACGCCCTTAAGGTCAGCATGAGGTCGCGACCCTGATGCCCCCAATGTGGGCCAGGAGGAGGAGGACGGGCTGGGGGGCGGTTGTTGGGTGATAATAGTTTCTTCATTTTCTTCTTGTAACAATTCTGTGTTTTAAATCTTCCATAAATGTACAGTGGGTCTATTTTGTGCTTGTAATCGCAAGATATGGGCCTCATTTTGTTTTGAGGCAGTTGGTGGCGGTAATTTAGCCTGGAGCACCCACAATGCACTTGGTGCACAGGGTCTGGACACGCTCTACTGGGAAGTGTTTGCAGTCGTTCTTCTCCCAATCGGCTTTGCTACAACAGTTTGTATTGCTTCATCTAGCTCTGCCATCAGCTACCACCATCACAGAGCTCTTCTTGTTGTTACCAAAGCACAGGGGCAAGTAATAAACTAAATTAACCCTAACACTTCCTCTGCTACCCCTAGTGGTTTCACCTGGTACTGTCAGTCTTCCTTACGCATCAATCAATACCAGCCAAGTGTGTTGTGTAATATGTTTTTATTGCCAGTGGTAGATGACGGCGTGGTTCTTCAGGGAACTACTGTATGTCGGTCTGTCCTGCTGTGCGTCCACAAGGGCCCAGGACAACCGCAGTTAAACGCCCCTGCATTCCCCTCTGCTTGCTTCCAGGGCACCCTGGGCACCACCCTGAAGGAGGCGCGCCCCACTGCCTTCCTCGGGGTGCCCCGCGTCTGGGAGAAGATGCAGGAGAAGATGAAGGCAGCCGGGGCCAAGGCCTCCCCCATGAGGAGGCGTGTGGCGGACTGGGCCAAGTCCATAGGGCTGCGGTACAGCTACAGTGTCATGGAGGGGTGAGATGTTAGGACCTAGCATACAGGTCCATAGGGCTGCGGTACAGCTACAGTGTCATGGAGGGGTGAGATGTTAGGACCTAGCGTACAGGTCCATAGGGCTGCAGTACAGCTACAGTGTCATGGAGGGGTGAGATGTTAGGACCTAGCGTACAGGTCCATGGGGCTGCAGTACAGCTACAGTGTCATGGAGGGGTGAGATGTTAGGACCTAGCGTACAGGTCCATAGGGCTGCGGTACAGCTACAGTGTCATGGAGGGGTGAGATGTTAGGGCCTAGTGTACAGGTCCATGGGGCTGCAGTACAGCTACAGTGTCATGGAGGGGTGAGATGTTAGGGCCTAGCGTACAGGTCCATAGGGCTGCGGTACAGCTACAGTGTCATGGAGGGGTGAGATGTTAGGGCCTAGCATACAGGTGAGCGTTTCCTTCGATTTAAGCTTACTCCACCTACCAATTATATTGTAAAAATTGCTCTCAAAAGCATATTGTAGGCATTTGTGTAATCTTCTGTGATATTACAGAACCATTATTCCAGAAATGTTATTATGTTAATGAGTATGAGTCATGGTTCTCAGTGAAATAGTTATAGACATGCGGGTGTAAAAGCTTGCGTAGAAACAGTTACCGAGGAGGTAATAAAGTTATGTCTTTTTGGAAGTTTGAAGGGAGGACACGATATGGAAAGCTGTAGATCTACGAGGTGCAGACAGATTAACAATAGGTGTTAGAAAGCCCACCTTCTTTTATAATAAGTTGTCTGTCACGCGTTATGAGTCTGTTCTGCTCTGATAAACGTTTGAGTGGAGCTGCAGTGTTCCGATCCAGTGACGTGAAATTTTATTTACGTTTGTCGTGGTTGATACTAATGACAGCGGCATTTTTCGTCACACTCATTTTACTGTTGTTTACTGCTATGCCCGGGTATTTCAACATGGGGGTCCGGGTCCTGACAAATTGACAAATAGGCTATAGGCTTATGTGTAAAACATGCGTCCCCCAGTCCCCCCCTATTTCCAACACCCGTATTAGGATTAACAAATCTAAATTACCGACATGGGAAATTACATCGGTTAGAGGTTCTGAATTTCGGTTAATCGTCCAGCCCTTTTTTGTTGATATTTGAACGTGAACATGAACAAAAACACCTCTCCCTTCAATGCCATAGGGTGCTCCCTCAGAAGCTCCGCCCCCTTCAATGCCATAGGGTGCTCCCTCAGAAGCTCCGCCCCCCACATTGGACACTCTTTACCTTTACTCATTAGGCTGGGATAGTTGTGTGGTGCGGTCTGCACCACTGTTTGTGTTCCCATTCACAGAGCCAGGGCCGTGTAGAAACACCGGATTATCACCGTGAGGAGATATTAGCTTTTCAATCACTGACTCCACCTTTAAGTCCAGGTTTGTGCAAAATGCAGTTTTTTTCTGGAGTTCATGGTTGTTTTAATAATTTATTTTAAAACAACCAAGCTAAGCTAAGCTAACAAAAAAGCTAAGATTTAAGCTTTATCGGTTCCATCACAGGGATATAGGGAGATCAGTTTGAGCAAAGATTAAAAAATATAAATGTACTTTATGGGCCTGGTGTTGTATTCTATTCTAACGTACTGTTCTCCTTCTCATGTATTTTAGCCTAGCTGCCCTCTTGAGCAGGTGGCCCTTGTAGAAGAGATTCTCTGTCTCTGTGGGACCTTTCTGGTAAAATTAAATATTCGGTGTGCTACACAGGTAACCAACATGGGGATCAGTATAATAAGATTATACAGGTATACTGATATATGAAGTGTATATACTGAGGGTCCCCTGTCATATAATTTGGTTTAAAAGGGACCTGATAAGGAGTGACACGTCTTTAGACTACCTTTAGCCAGTATTCCTCTGAGGAAAAGTGTGGCATCATTTAAACAGAGCGAGTGAGAAACAGTCTGTCCAATATAGCACAATGTGACTTTCCGAAGTAGTACATGTTCCTGGACCAACATTGCCATTAGCCAATTGCAACCCTCTGACATCATCAGCCAAGACATTAATATTTAATCTTTATAGTCTAGTAAATACCTACCTATCTGTGGATGTGTGCCACATTGTGTGTTTGTGTGTGTGTGGATGCACAGTTTGCCCACCTCACATAAAGATATAAAGATGTAAATTATAGAGCTGTCAAATGTATTTACAACATAGTTAAGATTTCTGAAGATTACTGACCATTGTTAGGATTACTGTTGTGGAACCACAAACAAATGTAGAGAGGCATTTGTCTCGCAGATCGCATGCTAGCGTGCACCATCGTAGGCTGACATGCATCTTCTGCCTCTTCTTACCTTGTGGAATGTAGAGTCAAGTTGCTCAAACGGGGGTACGCCTACCCCTAAGGCTACTGCAGGTACTACTGTACCTCTGCTGCATATTTAGACTTAAAGGTATAGTCAACAATCGCAAGCTAAAACGCTTTTTGTCAAATTACCCAAATAATTCCTTGTGGTCTGCTAGCTTACCGTTCTGTGTGCGTGCTGAAAAAAATCCTGTGTTTCTACACAGTCCTGGCTCTGTACATAGGAACACAAACAAAGTGGTGCAGGCCGCACCACACAACATCTTTTCCCAGTATTTCCCAACACTTTCCCAGTCATCAGCGTCTGGGTGGGTGTGCTTGTTTCGTCTCACAGGGAGCGCCAGGTGCCGTGGGGCTTCACGCTGGCCAACGCGCTGGTGTTCCGGAAGGTGCGCCAGGCGCTGGGCCTGGACCGCTGCAAGGCCTGCGTCACCGGCGCCGCCCCCATCACCAAGGAGACGCTGGAGTACTTCATGAGCCTGGACGTGCCCCTGTTCGAGTCGTACGGCATGAGCGAGAGCTCCGGGCCGCACACCATCTCCTGCCACGCCGGCTACCGCATCATGAGGTCAGGGGTCAGGGCTTTCTGATGTCATGAGGTCAGGGGCATTCTGGTGTCATGAGGTCAGGGGTCAGGGCATTCTAGTGTCATGAGGTCAGGGGTCAGGGGCATTCTGGTGTCATGAGGTCAGGGGTCAGGGGCATTCTAGTGTCATGAGGTCAGGGGTCAGGGGCATTCTGGTGTCATGAGGTCAGGGGTCAAGGGCATTCTGGTGTCATGAGGTCAGGGGTCAAGGGCATTCTGGTGTCATGAGGTCAGGGGTGAGTGAAGAGGTGGGTCTTCTAGTCTGTGGTGGAAGCTGTGTAGTGACTCTGCTGTCATGACTGCTGCAGGAAGCTCGTTCGCACATAATCTCTGGTTTATGCTGCATATATATACTGTACCTGGGGGCTTACACGTTGGTCCTTGCCCAGCTGTGGGAAGGTGATGCCAGGCTGCAAGACCAAGCTGGACAAGCCGGACGCGGACGGGAACGGCGAGATCTGCTTCTGGGGACGCAACGTCTTCATGGGCTACCTGAACATGGCCGACAAGACCCAGGAGGCCCTGGACCAGGACGGCTGGCTGCACTCTGGCGACCTGGGCAAGCACGACAGCAACGGGTTCCTCTACATCACAGGACGGATCAAAGGTGGGGGAAGTGTCTGTTGACAAGTGTCTGTTGACAGTTGTCTGTTGACAAGTGTGTCTGTTCAGTCTGTTGACAGTTGTCTGTTGACAAGTGTCTGTTGTGCCTGTCAAGTGTGTCTGTTGAGTCTGTTGACAGTTGTCTGTTGACAGTTGTCTGTTGTCAAGTGTGTCTGTTGAGTCTGTTGACAGTTGTCTGTTGACAAGTGTGTCTGTTCAGTCTGTTGACAGTTGTCTGTTGACAGTTGTCTGTTGACAAGTGTCTGTTGACAAGTGTGTCTGTTGCGCCTGTCAAATGTGTCTGTTGAGTCTGTTGTCAAGTGGTGATTTGTCTAATTAAATACGTCAAACTGTAGCATATAATGACACGTCCACATGTCTTCTGTCTAGGGGCTCATAATAATGATGTAGAATAATGTATGATGTTTAGACTTTAGGCATAACGAGGTAGGCAGTTAAAATACAGTTAAAGGGGAACTACGCTCTCTTCCCCATGAAGGTTCTTCATACTGTAGGGGATTTGTAGCATGTAACTATGTATGGACACCCATTGATGTAGTTGCTTCTGAGCCAGGCTTATTGGCAACCATGGCAACGTCCAAGGCAGAGAGCACTATGGAAAATAAGTTCTTGGCAGTGTATATGACTTTAACCTTTCTGCTATCCTCCGGGGTAGAAAATGACCCAAATCACTAGCTCGTTGTGGCAGATAGAGGGCGCTAAACCTAGTTCTATATCTTACACAAACATATGATGTGCACTGCTGACACAACAAGGTGTGAGTTTGAAACCCGAGGACAACAGGAGGGTTAAAAGGCACATA
>JAODUG010054614.1:0-15148 GCA_027564795.1 Aphredoderus sayanus
TTCAAGTGGTTGAGGTTGATTTGGGATTTAGAAAGTAACGTAATTAACAAGTAAGTAGACCAATACTTTCTAGTCTAAAGATGGTAATTATTATACGAATTATACAAATTAATACAGCCTATTCATCAACAGGGTCGTCCATAAAAGGACATGCCATTTCATTCCCTTTGATGCTCTCTGCGTGACTGAAATGTGCGCAATGAATGAATGTTCCAAAAGAATCGATGAGGTGTTTAAACACTGCTTCCTCTTTGAAAAAGGGAAGGAGACCAAAAGAAACTTTGGGTTTACCAAAGAAAACCTGCTCATGACCAGGTTAGGTTCACAGAGTAAGTTGCCATGGTAACTGACTCTCAGTATAAGTTACCTCTCTTTCAGAAATGGGCTTGACTTACTCTGCTTTCTCAGCTTTAACATACCTCCCATTCTGAAACGGCAAACCCAGAATTTCCCTCTTTTCATGGTTAACATACTCAGAGTTTTCAATTAACCTCCTTTCTGAAACATGCCCCTGGTATTCTAGTTTGAACAAACTGAGCTACTGTGTGCCAGACCAGTGTTTTGGCCAAAACACTGGTCTTGTTATTAAAAGACAGTGTACTTTACTCGTTGAGCAAGTGTGCCTTGTTATCATTGTGACAGGAAGAGGGGGGTTACATGGGAGAACTTGGGTATGGTGAATACCAGGTGTGCTGGGCATTTTGAATGCGCTGTAAGAGTCAGGTAGAGCACGCGGGTAGTCTGGTTAGCAGTATACAAACAAAGAGAACATGGTTGTTGGTACAGACTAGTGTTTGTTAGGAAGGATTGATGCTTGTGCTGGAGAGCACCTCAGCTTGCTGCATCACTGTGTCTTTGAATACGACCAAAGATCTGTGCATAGTGAGTATGAATTCTCTGGCAATGGGTTTAAAGAGTACTATGGTTGTAAAGCCTACGGGTAAGCTCAGATGGCCCCATGCACAATTAATCACATCGCTGTAAACCTAATTCCATAACCTAATATTCCCTCAGAAATGTCTTGAGCGGTATTGATTGTGCTGTCAGGCCTATGTAAATGTCTCTCTCAGCTGACGCAGTGGGGAGTCTGACAGCTTCATTTGACATACACTGTAGACTCTGTTGGTCTGATGTACTGACATGCTTTTGTTTCACCTATAGAGTCATTGCATCATTTGCATTGGATACATTATTTATTTCCTCTTTTTACCTTTTCTTAAACCACAGGGACATTTTCTAAGTTTTAGGTCTGGGTCACTGATGGATTTATGACAGATTTCTAATCGGTTTTAAATATTAAAGACCCTATGATTTGCCTTGACGTACAAGATGAACAGGCCATTATTTGACATACAGTACCTGGAGTACTGTATGTCAAAGAAGCATTGTAGCTTCAAGAAATCTTAACTCCTGACCATTCCTCCATTATGTCGCCTTAAATGCATAATTATTTACATATGTTGCACCATAATGGCTGTATACAGTATGTGGTCTTATTGATTTTAGAAAATTACTGAAACCTATGATAAAACATATCGGACAGCTTATAGGCATTAGGCTATAGACAATCCCATCAGTAATAAGTAATCACTAAATTAAAGGTGGAGTCAGGGATGCTGGAGAAAGTCTGTTGATATTTGAACTTGATCAAAACATCAACACCTCTCCAATGCCATAGGGTGCTCCCTCAGAAGCTCCGCCCCCAACATTGGACACACATTGCTAGGCTAGTAAAGTGTGTGGCGCATACTGAAAACAGAGTTGTGAGTTGCTTGGTGCGGTCTGCATCACTTTGTTTGTGTTCAGACTTACAGGGCTATATAGAAACTTCAGATTTTTTTCAGCATGCACACAGAACGAGCAAAAAGGTGGAGTCAGCTTACAATCGGACACTTTTAAGTGTGTAAGGATGATTTTGTTCATTAATAAAATAATATTATACCTTTATGCTTTGTAATTCATCCCAATGTTCACTGGGAGTGACTAACCACATTTATTGTTTCTCAGTTTTTTGGTGAATCTTAGCTAATCTTGCTTAATAACCTGACCAGGTTAATGTAATTAGCAATATAGCTTCCGCACTTTCTGCTCTGATGTAAAAAAATAAAAAATAAAAAATAACCATTCCTTTAATAATGGGATTTTAGTCTAAATTATGATCCAATTAGACGTTGTTTCACATTCATTTGATTCAACAGAGGAGCAGGGTTACATTTCACTTACTGTAGTATGTAATTACACCATAATTAATATAAGCAATTGTAATTAGGTTTTCAGGGCAGAGCTAAGTAAGTAATAGCACCAACGAACCTATAGGGGAAAATGTTAAGGATGTTTAAACCTGAGGAACTGTCACTCAACCTAACAGAATAAGAAATATTGATATTTTTATGCTGACACTGCAAGTGACAGCGTTAGAGTGCTATAAAAATAAGAATGATGGCTATTGGGTCTTTATAAGGCATCTTTTTCCACTGTAAACAACTCTCACACTGTCAGACTATAGTATGTCTACAGTATGTACATAGCCATTCAATTTCATACAATATTTTGTTGCACTTCCCTTGTAGTGTATGTGTACTGTAGGTGAGTGGTCCAGCTGTTATTGTGTGTGTGTGTGTGTGTGTGTGTGTATACAGTGCATGTTGCTACTCAATACAAGTATATTTGCAAATGCACATTGTACCTGAAATATTGGCTAAAGGCCAAAAGGCTAAATTACATGCTTTAATTTCAACAAATCCTTTACCGGTCCCTCATCTCATCCCTTCATTAATATTTACAGCCACACCATATAAGAGAACAGTAAGAAGAGAAAAAGCCAGTGGAGTGAGCAGGGGATTGTGTTCTTATGAATCCCATAATCCTGCAGAATTAGCCGTTTAATAGCGATTTGCCGTTTCTAGATTACCAGCTTGAATCTGCTGGGACCCCGAGCCTCTGACACTCTGTTAAGCACTCACACCTGCCTAAACACACAGGCATGGACAGCTATATTTTAGCCCGAACAGTGTTGCACACAAACACTGTCTTATGCCCACATGTCAGTAGGCAACACATATGGCCAAACCTCCTTGTGTGGTGACATCAAGTGATCAACATTATACTCTGCCTTGAAAACCTGTGGCCATTTTGCTGCCAAGTAGGAATGTTCTTCATTCACATCCGTGATCATATAAGGCCCTTAAACTTAACAGCGGTGTAGCCAGAGAAAGCACACATAGAAAGTCCATCGTGTGTAATTCTATATTTCTGTGCTACTGTATGACCAGCCATTTTGAATGCTATGACCAGCCAATAATAAAACAGCAACAGCTCTATACTGCACACAGTAGGTCCTATAGGTCAAATTTTTGACTGTGCTTTGTAGATGCACGTAGTGAAACCCGTAAAGTTCAGAGTTTGTGTGGTGGTCACAGCTCTATTTACTGCGTTGCAGAGATATTTTCTGTAATAACCAGGCTATACTGCTAAGGCCGGCCTGTACTGTCTTGTAATACTACTTTAAACCTCAAGGGGTAAGGCGAGTCATTAGCTTCCAGTCTGCTCTTTGTCCAACGTGAGAAGAAGAAAGCAACTTTTGCGCCGAGGGCTATTTACAGCTTGTTAATATTGGGCTCAGTATCTATCCCCATTGGCTGTTCAAGCATATGAAAAATATTTACTTCTAGCGAATCTCGTAATGTACTCATAAATGTCGAATTTGGCCACACGGCGGCGCCATCTGATTGTGTATGTTTTGTGTGTTTTTCAATTGGTTTTGCTGAGTGTATTTATTTATTTATTAATTATTTCTTTATGTATTTTGGTTGTTTTTTTCTGCCTTTTAACCATGTTGTTGTCCTCTGGTTTCAAAGTCACATCTTGTTCTGCCAGCAGTGCACATCATATTTGTGTGTAAACTAGAATTAGGTTTAGCGCCTTCTATCTGCCACAAAGAGCTAGTGATTTGGGTCATTTTGACCCAGAGGACATTACGAGGGTTAATTACACCTATACTATACATTGGAATCTGTTCATCCTGGCGTTTTAAGTATCTTTATTGTAGAATGGTCACAACCCTCACACGGAGCAAGCGGGGCAATAAGGAACTCTAGGCACCCCAGGGGATTTATGCGCTTGTACGGCGAGATGTGAAAATATAAAAATCCTGGCAAAACAGCAGCCAACTGCTGATTGTACCTGTAATAAAAACATAAAAGACTAAAATGAGATCAAATGTCTCAATATGCCATAACCTTAAAACCTATACCCGAATGACTACAACTATCCCTCCCCAGCCATACCTGCTTCCCAAGGGAGGGAACAGGGCAATGATGGAAACCACACAGTCCTTCAGTCAGCCGCACTAGACTGCCAGCCTCCTCTTTCTGGTATCAGATGTGGTCTATAAGGTGAACATACATGTGCTTAGGTCAATCTTTCATTTGTTAACAGTACTCAGTACTCAGTTAACAGTACTCAGTAACAGTACTCACTCCATACAAAGCCCACAATAAACCTACCACGGTTTGCTGTCCTGAAGGAACTGTCATGCCCAGGGGAAACACAGGTGTGTGTGTCAGGTGTGAGGGAGCCAATAATATGGGGAATGACTAATTGGTTTGCCCCACCCCCCCTTAGGCGTGGCTATCCCTTCACCACATCTAGCCCCTAGCCCTTTAAATGGCAATTAAGCAATCTTCACTACACTCATGGCCTAAAGACCTGCCCGAAGTACCAGGTGTCTGAAAGTTTGCAGCCCCTTGCGACCTGTCCCAAGGCAGGTTGTGAGTGTTGGAGTGCTTCCCCGCCGTCGCCTTGTTTGCTTGTCGGCGTGTTGTTATGGTCCCTCCTTCTCCGGGGTCCTGGCCTCCTTCAACGAGGTCGCCATGATTGGGGGCAGGGGTGGTTCGAGAGCCATTCCTATGTAGGGAGCTAGCCCCTGGGTCCCCTCCTCTATTCTGTTCCCCGATACTTGCGTTCTGGCCTCCACGGTCCTGTGAAACAGGACGTCGTGCCACCACATACAGATCTTCCTCTTCGCTTCCTGTCTCGTATCCCGCATGTTACATGCGGACCCCCAGGGACATCCTGGAGCCCTCCGCTAGGCTTGGGTTTAAGTGGACATACTTGGTCTGGTCCGGCCGGTCTAAGGGTGCTATCTGATACACTTGTCTTTCCCCCATTGGCCCTATCAGGACTGTAAACACCACCGGGTTCCATTTATCCTGGATGTTATTACAGCCTCTCCTGCCGTAGTCCCTCATGTAGACCTGTTGTCCCCATGTCAAAGGGACCTCTTTTATTTTTGCGTCGTGTTGTCTTTCCCGCTTTGCCCCTGCCCGCTTCAGGCGCTCCCTTGCCCTCTCAAAGGCGATGCGTAGCGTCGTCTGGTGCTCCCCCATCCATTCGCTTACTGGTCCGGGCCTGGGTTCCTTTACCCTCACCAACAGAAAATCTATGGGTAGTTGTGGTTCCTGCCCAAACATCAAGAAGAAGGGTGACTCACCGGTGGATTGGTGGGGTGTGGTGTTATATGAAAACACTACCTGAGGCAGGTACGTTGTCCAATCCCGTTTCTTTGTGCAGGGGAGGGTCCGCAGGAGGTCGTGGAGTGTGGGATTAAATCGCTCACAGTGTCCATTGCCGCTGGGATGGTACGGTGTTGTAGGTGGTTTCTCCACTCCGTACAGGGCACACACCTGTTGTACCAGTGCACTCTCGAAGCACCTGCCTTGGTCAAAGTGGATAGACTGGGCACCCCAAAGCGGTAAAACCACTCTTGGGTCAGCACCTGAGCCACGGTGGTAGCACACTGGTCTCTTGTTGGAATGGCTTGGGTGTAGTTTGAGAACATGTCCGTCATAATGAGGAGGTTCTCCAGCCCGTTTTGTTCGGGTTCAAGGAGGGTAAAGTCCAAAGCAAGCATTTGGTTGGGCCTGGCGGCCAGGAGATGGCCCATTGGGGCCCGGGCTTGTAGTTTGGCATTTTTAGCCACGACACACCTCTCGCATTTCTGGCACCATTGCTGGACATCCTGGGTCATCCCTGGCCAGAAGCACCTCTGTCTAATCAGTCCCAGGGTACGAGACAGGCCCTGGTGTCCATGGTCCTTGTGCAGTGATTTGAACACCTCCCTCCACAGGACCTCAGGCAACAGCAGTTGTAGGCTTTCCTTGTAGTCAGGGTCATAGATGCGTCTGTAGAGCACCCCGTCTCTCTCTACCACTCTTTCCCACTGCCGGCATATCTCCAGCAATGGCTTTGAGGCCTGCTGTCGTTCTTCTGCCGTAGGCTGCTGCTGTCTCTGCCACCAGCTCCGAAACGGGCCTGTAATTCAGACGGGGAGTGCGAGGGCAGGGCCGAGATTAAAGCTTGGGCTACCTGTACTGGCGGCTGTCGTGCGAACACATCCAGCTGGAGTGACGGCACTCTTGTCCCCGGGGCCATATTTCCCAGGTTGTGGTGTCATCAGTATGGTGTCTTTGGGATAGGGCATCAGCATTTGCATTACTCCGACCCGGCCTATACTTGATGGAAAAATCAAAAGCAGATAAATGGGCGGCTTACCGTTGCTCTGTTGCCCCCAATTTAGCTGTAGACAAGTGGCTAAGGGGATTGTTGTCTGTGAAAACCGTACATTTATATCCCAGCAGATACTCCCGGAATTTTTCGGTCATCGCCGATTTGAGGGCCGGAAATTCTAGCTTCATATAGCTATAATTGTCCTGATTTCGCTCAGTGGGCTTTAGGCCTCGACTCGCATAAGCAATGGCCTGGATTTCCCCCCCCTGCTCCTGTGATAACACTGCCCCCAGGCCGCTATAGCTGGCATCAACCTCCAGGATAAATGGTAACGAGAAGTCGGCATAAGCCAGAATTGGTGCGTACGCTAACCTTCTCTTCAGGTCTTCGAAGCACTGCTCGCACTCCGCCGTCCAGGTCTCTGTCCAGGCTTTCCCCCGATGCTTCTTGTGCTTCTTGTCCGTCAGTTCTGCCACCAACCGGTGGAGTGGTGATGCCAGCTTAGCGAAACCCTTGACGAAGCGGCGGTAGTAGCTAGCGAATCCCAGGAATGACCGTAGTTCTTTTGCTTATTGTGGTCGTTGCCAGTTTGCCACCACGTCAATTGACCTTGAGTCCCTCCTCCTTCAGACGATCTAGTACTGTCCCCAGGCGTTGAACATGCTCATCTATGGTGGAGGAGAACACTATAACATCATCATGGTACAGTAACAGAGAGTTGTAGTTCTGTGCGGCAAAAATACGTTCCATTAACCTCTGAAAGGTACTTGGGGTGTTACACAGTCCGAACGGCATACGGTTCCACTCAAATAGGCCGAAGGGGGTACTGAAGGCGGTTTTGTACTTATCTTTCTCAGTGACTGGCACCTGATTGTATCCGCTGGCCAGATCCATGGTGGTGAACCAGCGAGCCACAGACAGCGCAACCAGTGATTCCTCGATGCGTGGGAGGGGGAAGGCGTCCCTCCGGGTCCTGTTGTTCAGCAGCCGATCCACGCTTAATCCACGCTTTTGCTTAACCAGCACGATGGGGAAGGCGAAGGGGCTGCTACTTTCCCGGATCACCTTTGACTCTAACAACTGGTTAATATGGACTTTGACTTTCTCATACGCCTATGCCTCTGCCGAATGGGGGTCTCGTCTAATAATGGGATACTGAACTATATTCTTGCAACAAAGATCTCACCATAGTCTGATCTTGCTCAAGGAGGGTGGTCAGGTCACACATACATGTGGCTTTTCACCATTATGATACAGAAGCGAGTAGCTTAAATGGATTTAATTTGACCCCACAAAGCTTCTTCTGGACTGGTGAGTAAATAGCTACATGCAAACAAGGTATAATGACTTTGGTGGGACAATTCAAAGCGACTAAGTTGCCTGCAAACCATACTTATTATTGATATTGTTTGGCTGTGGCTGTGCTCTTGTTAATATGGTCTTGCTTAAAACTCCTAAGCCAGACACACGAGAATATTATAAAATAGCAGTTGACCGGCTTGTTTTAGCGGTTTGGTTGAATTTGTATTCTTGCCTTGATGTAATAGGCATACAGCACATAACTTTAGTAGCCTAGTTGGATTATTTTTCATACCTGATGACTGTAAAATTAAAGTGTGCGGAGTGGACCCAGTAGTGAATTGATTACTGGGACAGTTGACAGTTTACACAGACATATAATGTCTAAAGCATATTGTATTAATGTAACAGCAAATAAAATGTTTGTGCAGAAAATAAAATCATAACTAGTAGGCATGTAACGATTCACTCTGCTCACGATGCGATATGATTCACGATATTGGTTTGACGATACGATTTAGTCACGATTGTATTTTTGATTTATTTTACAAAATTAGATTTAAAACAATTTCTAATGGAAAAAGGGTCTTTTTATTATTTGTCACTCAGACATAATGCTGCAAATGTGTTTGTGAAACTGAAATATATATTATTTCAAATAAAACTACATTGGAATTTTTAAACAATTCCGAAATCAAATATATTAATTAATAATAAAAATATGAAGAAGAATTATTTTCATATAAGGATAAATATAAGGAGGTAGGAGGCAGGTAAGGACACCCCCTGGGTGCCTCCCTAGGGAGGTATTCCAGGCACTTCCAACTGGGAGGAGGCCTCGGGGAAGACAAGACAAGGTGGAGAGATTATATCTCCACACTGGCCTGGGAACGCCTCAGAATCCCCCAGACACAGCTGGCTAAAGTGGCTCAGAATAGGGAAGTTTGGGGTCCACTGCTGGAGCAGCTGCCCCCACGACCAGACTCCGGATAAGTGGTTGAGGATAGATGGATGGATGGATGGATTTTCATATAAACAAACTTATGCTAAACAGATTTATTTACAGTTTACAGTACCGAATTCAGTTCAAAATATACAAATGTCCAATGACAACAATTCTATTATTCAGTAGACAGGTTAATATATCATATATAAGTATTGAAAGTTGTAATGGCTATGTTGTAGTAATTCTGTAATAAAATGCTGACGTTTGCAACTTTATTAGCTTGCACTCAGCATGTATCATGTATCATGTATGTGCTATATATATATATATATATTGTATTACTGTATGCAATTCAGTCAGAGACAATACTAAAAGACTGTTAAATAAAGATAAAGATATTGTTAGAAAGCGTTGTATTCTGTAACCTGATATAAAGTTGTCACTGCTGTACACAACTGGAATCTGTTACTGTACTGTACAGTACAGTACTTGTGAGGTTCCATCGCTCCATTTTCCTGTCTCCTCTAGCTCGTTTTATGGCAGTTATTAATTTATTCCGTCTTTCCAGATGTTTAGGAATCCAATAAAATGCTGCCCTTTAACTTTTTCTGCGACTGTTTTGGCATCCCAGCGCACAACAGCATATACATAAATAGGTTAGGATATATAAATATCCACTCAGAAGACGAAGTGAACTGCCACCTCACTGTCAAAATGGCGCTGTTAAGATTCGACTGATGCATGCCGGGATTGCGTGACGTCAACTACCGAAGCTCTATTTTCCAGAGCGTAGCAAAATTAATATCTGGCTGCAAACGAAGATGTGGCTGTAGAGCTACTATTTCTACTCACTCTCGACTCACTTTTGAACCATGTTGGCAGCTACTGTTACTGAGTTGAGTTGGTAGGCTATATGTGATGATAAAGCTCTCAAACTGAGTAGAGTCGAGCTGGTAGTATGCAGTGGAAACGTGCCATTAGGCTTGGTTGTTCACACTGCAGAGTGTACCCCCCTGTAGCTGTTCATCATAGTGACCCTGATGTTCCCATGTTTTTTCCTACACTGTTGGAATCGGTTGGAAAATCCTTTGGTAAGCGTGTGAGCGAAGTGGCGAACAGCTTGGATACTTCTGGGTAGACCTAGGAGGCAGCATAGTCTGGTGGTATGGGTGTTGGACACCCAGCCGCAAGGTCATGGGTTCATGGGAGCCTTAGAGTTGACCTACCTGTAAGCATCATTGAGCAAGATGCCTAACCCCCTCAGCTGCTCCCTGTAACACTTGTAATTGTAACAAAAAATTGCTGCCACAGGTTTGCAGTATACAGTACATAAATACAGTACAATCACTGGGCATGTGGCACTTCCTGGGGTTTTGAATTTGTCCGAACATACTGTTTCTATATCCTGTATTCACCATGTCCAATTATCAAATACCTGTTATTACAGTCACAAACATTTAAAATGCATCAGATTACACGAAAAAATACTTGAAACATGACTACATGTGTATTAGGAATCAGTTGTTATTATTTAAAGTTACACTGTTATCTGGTCAACAACAGTAGCTATGTGTGGTATTTGTAGCATTTCTCCACTCTAACAACTGTGTGTGTTTATGTGTGTGCGTGTGAGTTGGGAGGATTTGGGAGCCCTGTGTGTGTGTGTGTGTGTGTGTGTGTGAGAGTTCTAGGTCGTAAAGTACCCCATTTGACACCCCTGGGGGAGACAAACTGAGTTGCAACTAAAACATCTATCCCTGGGTTATGTTACTTTTGCCAATACAAAACTCACATTATTGTAACCATCATAACTCTTGGGATAAGGGTTTAACATTATTTAACACCTGTGGAAAAGTAATAATTTCATCTCCAACCTTGCTTTTACCTGGAGAACAATGCAAAAGATACATGGTTAAAATGACATTATCACACATTATAGCATACAGTATATAACATGTTTCATCATTAAAAGAAATGTCTCTTTGTTGAAGTGTCCTGGAAAAGGAAGAATAGTTCAAGAGGTCAATTGAACAAAAGGGGGAGCTAGGATGAATGTTTGGGCTATTCAGACATCTGCCAATGTTGATGTTGGCTGATGTAAGGATGTCCAAAAGTGTTTAGAGTTTCATCAACGCCGTCATCTGTAGATTAGACAGAGTGATAATGTTTGGAGATGTTATCAGTTAATGATTTAGAAACCTTGCAGTGATACCTATAGAGAAAATAAAGTCCTCTGTCAATAGTGTCAGACAGACACAGCTTCATTCCTGAGAATTCCTGTGGGAAGGGTTCATGATTATCACCAAGAGATCACTACATAGTCTCATTTTCAATGTTCAAAAATATATTTTTGGGTTCTGGTAGAATAGAATATTATACAGTCTTTTTTTTTTGTTTGAAACACTGTTTCTCTCTTATATTTCGAATGTAATCCCTTTTATTTCTCTGCTACTTGTTTTTAAGGCATTACATGGATTGGCCCTATTTCAGATCTCCTTACATTTTATCACACTTCCAGGCCCCTTAGACCATCCAACCAGTTCCTTTTTATCAATTCCACAGTCTCAGTTGAAAACGAAGGCTGATCGTGCCTTTTCTGTTGTGGCCCTGAGACTGTGGAATAATCTTCTCATAGTTATCAGATCATCCCCTACTACCGAGATATTAGTCTCATCTAAAAACACATATTCTTTAGGGTTTGAGTCATTTCAGGGACACTATGGTAAACTGTCCTGTTTGTGTAATGTTGTATACTGTATTTTATTGTTATTTAACTTGATTGATTTGTATATATTCATTGTTTATTGCATTATTTTGTACAAGACTGTTTTTATATTTATTCATATTTAAATGTGCTTTATAAGTACATTGACAACTTGACTTCTCTTTATTATGGTAAAGCCAGTTTGTCTGCTCACTGACTGACTGAACTGTACTGTACATTTAATTTCTTATTTAGATGCACTTGTGGTAACTGTGCCACGATGCCGACCGTGGCAGAAGCAATGAGGGTTGTGTTAAATGATTGCATCACCATGCAGCGGAAATAAGGAATGGAAAAGGCTTGCATCCAAACATGTTTTCAGGCTGCTGAATGTTACTCCCTGAAACATGTATTTTGTAACTTTTACATGTAGCCTTTAAAAAATGGGCTAACAGAGAGATAGGAACCAGCCCCCAGCACATGTTGCATCAAGTGCAGCCACAGACAAACAGGAACTAGACCAGTTGGCACAACAAATACAAGTACCCCAAAGAGATCTTCAAAGCTTGTTGTTCTTTCACTTTCAAGTTATACACTTCTGATCAAACTCAATAACTCCCTGTCTAGCCTGTGAACTTGTCCACTTGTCTCATTCAGACACAAAAAAAGAATATTGTCTATATTTTGTGCATATGTTTGTGTACACGCACCAATATAGCAGGAACAGTCAGCTTCATACATACGCAATCTATCACATCAGTCCAATTGCTGCATATATTCATTCCCTGTAAGTGGTTTTGATTAATGTAAAGCGTGTGGGAGAATCAAGTGTTAATAATTTGGCAGGAGATGACATTTGTCTGTTGTCTCAGGCTCAGATAAGCCTTGCATGCAGGACATGCCCCTGTGTACTGTAATAATCCACATGCTTCTCCCACATAACGAGATGCTATCGCTGCACCTCGCTAAGCCCCGCCTGCTTCCAGCCCCCCTTGAACATGGAGGAGGGGAGCAGATAAGCAGATAAGGGGTGTGTGTACAGTAAAGTTGTTTTATTATGTGGTAATAAGGCTCACAGGAAGCTTAAAAGGGTCATTTTGATGTTACTTTTAATACTCGATCCCTGTTGGTTTCTAAACAACAAAACAAACAACTAATGTTTAAGTGTGTGTGACTTTTATTTCCTGACTATTAAAAAAGTGGACTAGTGCTAAATACCATTGAACACCTTTGTCAGTGGCGACTAGTGGATTATTCATACCCTTCCCTATTGTCCCACTCCCCAACCAATACCAATGCCAGCCGTTCCCTCGCTCCTCAATTGCATTGGTTGCCGCGGTGATGCCAGTGGGCATTGGGGCTGTGAATGGTGCCAGTGCGACACGCACTTTTCATAAATGCACACGCACGCACGCACTCACACACACACACACACAGCTACAGTAAACACTGCCTCGGTGCATGAAGGCGGACCAGGGAGCTCACGCACAAAACACACAACCACTGCCAAGCGCACACTTACACAAACCCATACTTGGCCCTAAGGCGGGCAGACTGCCCACATATTGCGTTTATGAGCTGATGCCAAACAATGTGTGCCGGGTGCCGGTGCCGAGGTGAGCATAAGGGAATGTGCAACCTGCGGTTTGTGTCGGCTCAAGGCACACACACTTGGTTTAACACGAACAACAAACTGCAGGCCAGCCCTCCCATTGAATACACTTCCTCTGAAGCTCATATGTGCCCAGTCAGCACATTCACTGTTTAGAGCTATGGCTGTATACTTTTAGCACAATAGCACATTCATTTACAAGGCAAGCTCGTTTATTTTAACATAGGCTACACTAAACAGATGGAAGTATTAAGTACAGTCCCTACACAAACATTACTGTCCCATAATCTGCCATGTCTCCATAGAAACAACCTGCGACTAATAATGCAAATACAACCAATCCCTGTGAATTCTGCATGACCTTGCAATTTTGTCCAATCACTGCAACTTCTCCGCAAATTTGACACAGTCACTTGTTTTATGTTGTGAATATGCAGACGTGCCACACGGACACCTTTATATTTACCAACAAAATTGGTTTCTTCTGTCATTATTAGAATTATTATGTACATTTTTGTTCTGCTGTCTTCAACTGTTATTTGCTATTAGCTATCAGGTGCTATTTCAATTTACCGTGGCTCCGCCCCACTATTGCTCTCAGCTCATTTTTGTTTGCTCAGGTGGAAACCCTGTTCTCATTTTTCACAGCCACCCTGCTGGCGTGGCTAAGTGCCTAATTCAAAATGGTGGTACTGTATAACTAGATGAAGCGATCAAAACAGTTGTAACAACACTGATTGGTTAAAGGTTGTCCAATAGTTTCAAAACTAACCAGAGGTACAGTATACAATGCCCAGTAGCCAGTAGTAGTGGGTTTTGGGTCTGGTGACACCAGGCTAATTTCAACCATTCCAGCCAAACAAGTCTTGTTGGTACTGCTACTTTGAACACGGAACAGTGTGGTCAAACTGCCCGCTAAAAGCCAACCTGCTCTTCCACTCTGATGCATTGCATGGATGAAGGTTGGATTTGGTTGCTAAACAACCAAAATAAGCAGTAATGTAGCTGGAAACTTTTTTGTTTTATCTATCAAGTGAAGTATCTTTCTTCATTGCAAAAGAAGGTCCTGGCAAGAAATCTAATATACTAGCCATGTTGCTTCTCTACGTTTGTTTAGACTCGTGAGAATGAAGCATAAAAGATAACTATTGTTATACTTTTTTTGATGGATTTTTATTGTGTACCCAATTTTTTTGTCAATTATGACACCATTAAAGTTTTCAAATTAAGAATTATACTACAGTACATGCAAGCTATTACTCCAGCGCATATAAACAACAAACATACAGTACATCACTCAAATCACTCAGTGGCAAATTGAAAATGGATTACCTTAGTAAGTTGCCATTCTTTTTCAAGCATGATCAAAAGAAGGCATGATACAGTACCTGCACTGCCCAGTATCTAACAAACATCATACTGTATATCATGTAAAGACCTCAATATATATTAAATGTCAAAAGCTCAATTTATCTGCACATAAATTAGCACTGGCATATAACGCAGAAGTAAACAATAACAAACATTAATTATGTGCATTTTGTGCATTAACTAACTAGGTATATTTAAAACACAACCTTTATAATAAACCTTTCATATCCCTCGTGATAGTATTTGGCCACTTGGCGGCGTCATCTTATTGTGTATGATTTTGTGTGTTTTTGAATTGGCATTGCCTTGTGTATTTATTTCTTTTTTTAATTATTTATGTATGTATTTGTGTTGTTTTATGTGCCTTTTAATCCTCCTGTTATCCTTGGGTTTCAAACACACACCTTGTTGTACCATCATATGTGTGTGTAAGCTATAGAATTAGGTTTAGCGCCTTCTAACTGCCACAAAGAGCTACTGTAGTGATTAGTGATTTGGGTCATTTTGTCCAATGTCCGCTCCAATGTACCCTCACTCGCGAACCAAACCCCGAGGTACTTGAACTCCTTCATTTGGGGTAAGGATTCATTCCCTACCTGGAGTAGGCACTCCATTGGTTTCCTGCTGAGAAACATGGCCTCAGATTTAGAGGTGCTAATCCTCATCCCAGCTGCTTCACACTCGGATGCGAACCGATCCAGTGAGTGCT
>JAODUG010054625.1:0-10389 GCA_027564795.1 Aphredoderus sayanus
CATATACATCTAATATTGCATACAAGCTACAGCACATGTTATGTAAATGCTATACAACTACATATAGCATCAGCATAGGCATTGTAATTATTTACATATATTACAATGGCTATGCTGATGCTAGTCATATTGACAGGATGCAGGAAAGCAGTGGTGGGTACATGACACTCACATTCTCGTTCCCTGTGGTACGGGCTTTCATGGGGCCTTGGTGGTTGGGGCCATTCACAACATCACCTCGCACCTCGAATGGGCTCTGGGAGAAGACAGAACTATACATTATACATTTAACAGCCTGATCCAAGATGACATATGTGTAATTTCAAACAATCATGCAAACAATCATGCTCCAAAAAAGGTTTATTGGCCGACCTAGATTACATTTTAAAATTAAGCAAGTGCTAATGCAAAACAAGACGACACATGCAGCAAAGATCAGAAGTAAATAACAGCATGACAAATAATTCATGGAGGTATCACAGTGAAGCATACAGAGGGATTCACCATGCCTGCCGTAATGCAACATCTAGACAGAGGGAGATGTAACAGGAAAACACTGCTGCAACATTTCCAGTAACACACACATAGGCAAACGTACCTCATCTAAGAGTTGCCCTTGTTTGAAGCACTCAGAAATCCCTGAGGGGAAAGAAATGGGAATAAAGACAGGGTATTTTTTATTTTATTTATTGTCAGAAGCACGAAAGCTATCCTGGTTATTGGTGTGTTATGTAAGCTACACCCCCCACCCTCAGCCTTAAGAGTATTTCATTTTGTGAGTTTGCCTACCCCACCCCCCAGGCAGAACAGACGGTTCTGAAGGTGAAATAGGATGGACTCACACTGGAAGCTCACCACCCACTTCCTGCCTGCGATGCCCATGAAGTACTTCAACGTGCGCTCGCACACAAGTTGTCCGTCTGCAAGGAGACAGGCATGTGAGAATGCACACAGAAACAGAATACATATTAATATTGCTACTACTTCATATAATGGGGTGTGTCTCAAAGATAAAGTCTAGGCTTGAGTTCAGTGAACTCATTGTTGAGAGGTGAAAAGGTGAACTGACTTGTCAACATTAGTACAAACAGCGGAAAATGGTACATTTTCATAATCATCATCATCATCTTAAATCTCTGATCCTCCCCTCCAATTAAATCAAATCACTGACACATTTCCTAAGTGTATGCAATGACAACGGCCCATTTTCTATCGAGTGGCACTTGACTGCGATTTCACTTGAACACAGGCGGGAGCAGGCAGCCGACCTTTGCAGCGTTTGGCCAGACAGTGTTGGCACAGTGCAGAATGCGCGGCGGGCACGGTCAGACGGCACGGTGTGCGTAGGCGAAGCCTGCTGTGGTCCTTCACATACTGCTGGGAGTGTTCGCCTTTGTTGTTGCAAATTAAAGCCGTACACACCCTCCTGATTCACCATAGCCCTCTATTGTCTGCTTTAAGTCGGACGTCACCCTTGTGCGCGTCCACTAATCCTGACTCTATTCCAGGCACAGCAATTGGCTATCTGAACACATTTTCTCTGTGCCGAGCGCGTCTTAAGGAGAAATGGCATTATCACATAAACAAATTAACTTTAACTACTCTTCCGTTGGCCTCTGTTTCTTTTCCTAGACATGTTTGCTCAGCAGTGAACAATTACAAGCATATCACGGCTGAATAATAAGTAATTAGACAAATAGCTATGGCTCATTGTTGTAAGACAAGTGACGCAAAACATGCCATTACATTCGTGACATTGCAGGGACGGGTGAAAGAATGTTGGTTGTGAGTCATTTGTTGGGTCTTTCTTTGACTTCTTTGAGGTGTCATAGCACCAGTTTGATTTGCCAACTCACTGGCTTTGATTGCACATCGCATCTCAATTATCTACTAAATTACCAGTGGCTTCACAGACATAGCTCTTGCCATCTGATCAACAGGGTCATCTGTTGCTCTGGCACTCGGGGACTTAATAATTATGTTTCTCTCCAGTTCTAAATAAGAGTCGGCACTTCTCAAATATCATTCCACATCTAATGACTCAAAAAGTTTTTCTTTCAAATACTGATAAAGGTTGGAAGTCTCCTTTTCAGTTGCAACCTTTACAAAAGATCAACAGGCTCCACTTTACAGTTGCCCGGGAAACGGTTGCCGATGAAGAGGCTTCTTTTTTAATGATGGCAGTTAATGTGGGGGAGACAGGGAGCTTCGAAATGAAAAGAATCTATCAGATAAAGTAATTAACAACAAGATCATTTTAAAATAGACAGAGGCTGTATGGGAGAGAAAGTGAGAATATGTTTCAGCAGAACCATTTCAAGCTTTTATAACTAACAGAGAAAAGATATTTGTAGATGAGTAAATGTTCTTGTTGCAACGTTAAATATCTACCTGAGTGAGAGCTACTGTGCAATGAAACAGAGCTTTGATGTATCACACACAATGTGAAGGAATCATAAAGGCCAAGTGGATTGGCTTACAGTTTGGTGTACTGAATGTTGCCAAATGGTCTCACATGTAAAGTATCCCACAGGCATATTCCCTCCACACACATCTACATTTACCTGTGCGTATTATGATGTGGGTCACTTCTCCAGTCACCTGGGAAACCACATGACCACCAACCTTCTTGGCAAACTTCTTTACCATTACCTAGGCAACAGGGGGGATTTGTCACACAATATATGTTCAACAAAAATACAGATTTTATATTCAATTATGATTATGAGCTAAATTTGTATTCTACCATACAATACCCAATGACAGATAGACAAATGACATAGATCACGGTTGAGACTGGATCTCTAGATGCCTTGCTTTTACAATGGAATTTTCTGTTACTAAGCACTTGACCCAAGGAAACTTGGGTAAAAATATATATATGATTTAAAACAACACCACATCATAAAAGTTGCCTTATTAAATCAGTTATTGAACACTAAAATATTTTATTTTACCGATTACCTATCTAGTTGAATTTTTATAATCAAAGTAAGTAACTAAAGAAAATTAAATGTTGTCTGCATATCTAAGTAAACCTTTGGTGAATCATGCATGCAGTTTACTGGCTAAAACTTAGCTACATATTGTTGTCTCACCTGTTCACTGGGACCTAATCCGGACGACACAAACACACATTTATCCCTGCACTTCTTGCTTTCTGCCAAGGACGTGGTTGTGGCTTTGGCGTTGATCTCCTTGGTCTCCTGAACTGCTGATAGTGAGCTACTTTTATTTATGGCTTGGTTTGTTGGTTTGTCCTCTGAACATAAATAGGAAGCATTATTAGCTCTACTTCCTCGTTTACTCTGCCTTGTAAGTCTGTAGTTCTGTGCTACTAGGAAAAACAAGAACATAATTAGAAAAAAAGAACAACAATCAGAATATGAACTGACTGGCCCAATCTGACATTGTTTTGCACACACTTTGTATTTTTAGTCATTGAGAGGGGGTTAAACGGTTTAGCAATATTTTTTGAAGGGTCAGAACAAAGATGTACACCACATATCATGAGTAAAAGATGTACAATCAACTGCCAACTTCAAAATGTAAAGTTGCTTTTGAACAAAACAGACTAGGACTCAAATGATTGTCTCCAACTTCATCAGTAACTGCACAATCATCTGTTTTAGTGCTTGTCACATTAATGCAGACAACAACAAGTCAAACAAATCTGTCTGGAAACAAACAAGCATTAACAAAAGTTGGCATCAACAGCTTTGTTAATAACAGCACCACAAGGCTTACCCACTGGGATGTTATCGCCATGCTTTGAGGAACTGGCCTGGGGAGGTGCTAAGCTATGCAATGCTGTGGAATCAGCAGGGGCAGCGCAGAGCTCCCTCTCCACATTTGGGGTGACTTCCCTGGGATGAGGAAAGGCCATTATCTTATAGCGACATCAAAAATAATAAGCTGAAGTGCTAAAGACAATTGCTGATGGATGCTATAAGCATTGTAAGTATTTAAAAAAGGACTCCATCGACACACAGGGACATTGTTGAGTATATTTATGCAAACAGTTTACTTAAGATGTCATAATTAGGAAAAATGTAATCAGTTTTTATCATTACGTTTTATGTAAAAATTATAAGACTGGACATCCAACTACTTCAGCCACAGATGGTGGTACTTTACCTTCACAGTTCTCCCTAGGGGACATATTTCTATTTAGCAGCTAAAGGACTAATGGCAACTGGCAGTCTAACTACAGTGTTGCCTCAGTGTCAAAATCTTAGGTGCAATCAATTCTTTACGATCAGTCTGTTCTCAGAACATGCTTAAATTAATACAGCAGAGAGGGTATTCGTGTTTCACATAATTCCAATCAACACTCCCTCCTCCACCCCAAACAACTCTTCCACATTTTCATCCTCATTCTGTTTCCAGCCCTCTCTCCTCTCTCCCCCCACAAAACAGCACTTAGAACCCTGCAAGGCCGGGTTGGAGGTTGGAGCGATGCAGTCGAGCAGGACAGATAAATTATCATGACAACACAACTTTCCCTCTAAGCGCTCCAAATGACAGATACATCGCAGTCGCTAATGACTTTTTTTAATTCACCACAGCATAAGCAGATTCTGGGTTCATTAGTGAGATTATCTGTCCTCTAGAGATGCATCACCCTGTAAGGTTAAGACAGGCAACATACAGATGAAACCTGACTTTCTCCCACGGTGGAGCGCTGAAAAAGAGAGCAATTACATGCCACTTGATGGAGCCATTGTTCTCTTTAATATGGCTGCCGCTGCACAGTTGAAAAATAGCTCAATTTAAAAAGTATTAACAACTTACACTGCCATTTATAGTTATTAACAATGACAATAAAGTGAAGCGCATCATTTCATTAGGTATATTTATGCATGCGGTAGGTGTGAAAGCCTACAGAGTGAATAAAAGGCCTGGATTACCCAAGAGAAGTTGTGTCCTGGTCACATGGAGCAGGATTATGGAGGAGACCTGAATAGAAAAGTAAGAGGTCACTTTAAAAGTTGCACTTTATACCGAAGTATCTGATTTATGTATTTGGATAAAAATGAAATAAAAAGGTTCAACTGGAAGAAAAGAACTATTGTTTGCACCACTATTATATTTCCAGCCCAACCAATCTAAGCAACCCTGCTAAAAAATCCAGCATTGCTGGTCACCAGCATAAGGTATGTTTTGCATGCTGGAACCAGCATGGAATGCTGGTTTGCTGGTACCCCGGCATCCCATGCTGGTTGCTGGTGTACCAGATAGCCCAGCACAGTCCCACCACTAACCAGTATGAACCAGCCTGGACCAGCACTAACCAGTGTGAACCAGCATAATAAACCAGCATGAATTCAATGCTGGTTTATGCTGGATTTGGTGGTGCATAACAAATATAATTTTACACTGATAGAAGAACTGGTAGAACAATCAGTACTGATCATAATACACCTAACCTCTGTAGCATACCTGCGGATTTACTGCTTTGACTATATATTGAAATGTCCAAGGGGATCTCAGGAACAGGTTTAGCCTCCTTTTCTTGAAGTACCTCAGACACCAAACCAATCAATTTCTCCAGCCTCACCAGCTCCTCCTGCATGGCTATCTTTTGCTACAAAAAATAAGAGAAAACAGAAAAGAAAAATAGGATGACATCATTACGAATGAGTCACATCATCTAATGAAACTGAGGGTGGAAGGAGGAGGAATTAGTGGAGCGTGTGCCAATGACAAACTGGCCACACAAACCAGTGAGGCGCAGTAACAAATATGGTGCCCTGTAGGGCCTCTACCAATATGGGAAAAGAAGTAACACTGTCCAAAATGAAGGAGAGGCTCTCTGCTCGTCAAACAGTTCAGGAGAATATATTGTATACTGTAGATAATGCAGTAGAAGTACACAGACACGGTGTGAGACTGAGACACAGATTTAGAAAAACAGAGAAAGAGCAAAAAAAACACTAGGTGAACAATCCTCTCAGCTTCTCAAGGCACCCAGGGCTATGCAGTGACGTTACCTTAAACTCATTACTTGCGAAGACATATCAAAGCATTTATTCAGCACCTGATTCACAGAGTGCATTGTTCTCTCTCGCACACACACACACACACTGTAAACTCAGGGTTCTGTAAACTTGGCTACGTCTAAACCCCACAAAGCTAAATCCTAACCCCCTGTCTGAGACCATAAACAGATAAAAGTGTGAGCATAAGAAGATGAATGGTCTAGAAAACAAGAATCATTTCCTAGGCGACATTTACTCCAGCGTAAATGAAATGCAATTTATAAATCTGCTGAGGGGGTTATTTTTCTAGAGGGCTAGGTAGTCTGTCATCCCTGAGCTGACAGTTTGTTGGAGGAAAATGCAGCCTCTGACCCCTATGGGGCATATAGTGGTAGTGCAGCATCAATTGCACAATACACTACATACCAATGCTGATCAAGCATTGAACAAGTGCTTGATATACAATTTCCAATCATTCACAAAATGCTGAGTATTTTATACCCCCCCCCCCCAGGAGTGCTATTCCTTTGTGAACAAAACACCATTCCAAGCAATAATAATTACCTGAGTAACGAGGACTTCACTTGAGAATTGTGATGATTCCATGGAAACACCAATGTCATTACCTGGGATGTCACCTACATAAAGTAAAAATTATTTGATTCCTAGACACACACACCCACAAACATAGCTCCACAAATTGTATGTCAATGCAGACGTATTTATATTATGTCCACCTAAGATTAGCACACCACATATCATCAAATTCATTCCTTGCTCAATGGCATTTTAGCAGTGTACTGAACACAGTCTAGAGACAGTCATTCACCCACTCCCCATTAATTATCTTGATCTATAAACTACAGGTCTAAATTAACTAAATGCAATTATACTTACTTTCATCTTGAGTACCAAACAAGTCGACAGAGGCTTGACTGGAATGAACAATGTCAAGGCTGGCCATCAGAGGTGCATCAGCTACCACACATTCATCCACTAATCCTTCAGTCTTCAGTCTAGAACCCTGTTGAGCCTGAGCATTGTCTTCAAGTAAAAGAACAGAGTCTTGTTCTACTGCGGATGGATATGCAGAGGTTTTGAAAATTGTAGCTAAACTCGGCAGCTCTTCTTCACTGTCGTCTGAAGAAGATGAAGATTCTAGCCTCTGAGCAGTTCTCCTTTTCTTTGCGTTGCTTTTGATCGGAGAAGAGGCACTGAGGTCACCACTTCCTTGGCCATCCACGAATGTTTGTTCAAAAAACTGCCCATCTTGTGATACAAGTCCGTCAGGGGTTAAGGAGGCTTCTGTATTGCCTAGTTCAACTGATTTCTCTGTACAAGTTAATTCAGTGACAGCTGCCGTGGCTGGTGAAATACTTTGTTTAAGATGAGTTACATTTCCTATATCACTTAAAGCACAGTCCTGTTTATTCTCAGTGAATTGATAACACTTCAAAGACCCTGGGGGCATATTGGAAATATCTCCTTCAGATGCACCAAGGGCTGGGAATAGCACTCCAGAATCTATTGCTTGCACGAAACAAGAAATATTACTTTCTGGTTGACTTTTAGCCACTTTATTAGGACTGAGGCCACTACTAATAGTATTCCCCAAGTTCTCAATACAATCTTGAGTCTTTTTACTGGCACTGGGGTTGGAGCTTTCCATTACCATTTGATCAGATTTGGAAGGAATTGTTCTCTTCAGCCCTTTTCTATGTTTACGTTCTAACTTGGAAGAATCGTGGCTTTGTGAGTGAGAAGGATGGACTGTTTCCTCGTGAAGGATAGAAGATTCTTTTGTATCAATGTAAATATCCTTAGCTGAAGCTTCATCATGTACATGTAAATCTTCGGTCTTAGAACTTGTAGGGTCTTCTTTGTAGGATCTGTTATGGTTCTTTTTCACATTCGGACTACCAAGAAGGAAAGATTTCCTTTTTGTTCCCCTGAAGCTCTTAAGCAGTTGCTCTGTGTCCAACTCACTGTCATTTATGTCATCTTCCTTTTCAATGTCAGCACATTTAGTACAAGCAGATGTATCATTTTGAACATTCTCAAACACAACATTGTTTGAGAGTGGGTTAGCATGGTGGAAGTTTTCAAGGTCGGGAACTTGTACTGTTGCCTCAATGGGATTTATAGAACCCGGTAATTCAGCCACAAACATAGACACACCAGCTTTATGAGGACTTTTGGCATTAGGAATATCAGCAACAGACTCTCTAACAGGGGTAACTGCTTGTGTTAGATTTAAATGAGTGGGCATGCTCTCATTAGACTCAATCTTTTCAATTCCTCCAATATCCTTAATACAGATACACCCATTTATTTGTGTTGGCTTTACTGTATTTCTACCATTGCTAAACATATCATGCGGTGTACTGGAATTAGTGTTTTCATATTGTTTTACCACATTGCTGTCTGTGTCACATATACGGCCATTTCTGTTTTTTGAAGCATGTCCTTTCTTTTTTAGATTTTCCTGGACCTGATTGGTGAAAACATGCAACTGTCTTCTATTTATAGTGCTCCTTGTTACTGGCGTTCCCAGATCCTCACTACTCGGGTAGCTCTCAATCTGAACATGTATCTCTGATGTCTCTGGTCTAGTCTTGGGTATCCCAGCTTGAATATATTCTCCCTCCTGAACGCCAACTAACTCAAGGGGCTTAGACACTCTTACAGACTTGCCCTTATCAGGTTTGGCATTTTTACCTTTCTTCTTTCCAATTTTCTTTTTGTCACTGCTGTCCAGTATTGTATCAGCTTGCTTTTGTAAATCACTATCCACATTCTGCAAAGTGTCATGTAAAATTTTCTTTGTCGTTTCTGGTTTATCTAGCACAAATTTAGGGCTGTTGACTTCATCTGCCTTATTATTGTCAATATATGGAAAATGTTCCGTTTCTTCACCATGTGCATCTGTGCTATTCAAGTCCTCTCTTAATTTCATAAGCATCTGTTCTGTTTCTTCATAATGCATTGTATCACTTGTTGGTTGATGCATTTTTGTTAGATCCACAGAGATGCTTTCATTTTTGTCTCCACTTTTGGACTTTTTCACAAAATCAGCAGGAGTGAGATCTTTATTCTCTCTCTTTTTGGGAATCTTCTTTGGAGTCTGTGTTTCTTCAGGTAAAGAGGGGACAGGTGGATCTGAGAACTCTCTATTTTGTGGAGGAAATGACCTTTTCCCTCTCCGCTCTCTCTTGTACACTGCCCCAAAGACTTGCTCTTCAAGGCATTTGCTATGCTCCTCTCTCTTGTGATTTACATGATTATTGTCCTGATTCAGGTGTATTGTTGAGGTGGAAGAGCCACTCTTTGTGGGGGAAGCAGGGGGTTCTGTCTCAAAGGATTGTTCTGGGTTTCTTTGTAGCTCTGAACTTTCTTCAGCTATTGGAACTTTCATGAGCCATTCAGACACTTTGTCTAGACTATTCTTATGTTTCTGCCTTAAATTCTTATCAGAATTTAATCTGAGTTTATTGCTAATCCTTGACGACTGTCTTAACTCTTGGTGCTGCTTCTCATTTGGAACTAATATCAGGAAAGAAGCAGGATCCTCAAGATGGGTAATTCTATTTTTTCCTCTGGTCTTGGGGCATGATGTTGCCCTTTCAACAATTTGAGATATTTCTGGTTCACAATCAACAACAATAGGGCTTTGTATACAGACTTTCGTTTCTGATAATGGTGGGGCATCACCAAGGCCACTATCAAGGCCCTCATCTTCAACTGTAAAAGGACTTGAGTCTTCAAAGCCCATGAGGCTTGCAAATCCATGTTTGGCTAAGAATAAAGTTTTAGGGAATATTTGTTAATGTCTATTATTAATTGCAAATTGTACACTTTTCACCCAGAAGAAAAAGTCTGAGTAATTCCCCACATAAACAATCATTCGGTGGATTTGAGACCGAACAATAGGCTCTAAATTTGCTTTTCAGGATTTAGATCAATAGAAATACATTCTAAAGATAATACAATGTATGTTACCTGCCACGGTTGAGGAGTTAGAACCCGGAAGAACATTGTCTTCATGTTCCTCACTGGTAAGGCCATTGCCACATTGAGCTTCAGACAAACCATTATATGGATGGTTCTTACTTTCAGTATCTGTAATACTATGCAAAATAATAATAATAATATAAAATAAATAGTGCATATTGTAACCTAGATATGAATGATGTTAATAAATTAATGGGCTACAAATTCTCTTACACTGTCTGTCTTCTCTTCGGGGACAATCCAGTAAAGTCTAAAAAACACATTCAAATCAATTTTAAAAATGCACTCCACATTTAAAAAATTAAATAGAATTAATTTACACTTACAGTTTGTCCCAGTATCATGTTCATAGGCTTGTATCATGTCCTGCAATCCTGCTACAAGTCTTTGAAACCCA
>JAODUG010054636.1:0-15146 GCA_027564795.1 Aphredoderus sayanus
CACACAAATCATACACAATCAGATGGCGCCGCCGTGTGGCTAAAAACTATATTACGAGTACATTACGAGGGTTAAAGACACTTTAGCATGGTACCTCACTCTCATTGGAGACATTGGCCATTGTGGAGATCACATTTGTGACCTAAAAGGTTAAGGAACGGTCTCTTGACCCATTAGACCACCCTGCTTCGAAGACCTGAATATCCTCTATACTAGATTAGGTAGATGATACTGGTGCTCGGGGTGGGTTTTCTTCTGTATTAAAATCTGTTCAGATAGGTTTCAAAAAGTGTGTAGAACCTGGGCCTTAAAGCCAAATGTGCTTTAGTTTAGTGTAGTTTTGTAAATAACTGTATTTACACTACACTAACTACACTAACGGGGTGACTTCAAACAGCTTATCTATCTTGACCTATTTTGTCAAGAACATAAGACAACCACTGGCCTCTTTAGGGACCTTGGCTTGCCTAGTATTCACAGGCCTTGGCGGGGGCATGTCCTATGCCAAACAGACTGAGGCAGGCACAAGGATACATATTTCAGCCTTCCACCCTATACTGGTTGAACCATATTCCTCTGAGTAAGGTATTTCATTTCCAAGAGTACTAACCTCCAGCACCAACGTGGTACTAAAACTAGCACTTTATTTGTGCACAAGAAGACTGGGCACTTGTAGTGTTACATAGTGTCAAGATGTTTGTTTCTGATCATTTTGATGGCTTGCCAGAGCTGCAGGTCTTATGGTATTGCGAAAAGGATTCAGCACATAAACAAACCTCTTTCTCCAACACTTCTGACCACCAAAAGCAATATTGTGATGTGTGTGTGTGTGTGTGTGTGTGTGTCTCTAAAGAGGCAGCCAGGTCCTTTATAGCTTCTGCCTGGAAGCTGAAGGACTGTGTTTTGTTCAAATCCCTTCACTGTTTCCAGACTATACATATTATATATCCCAGATGTCCCCACAAACAGATGCCATATTTTGTAACATGTTAAATGTACTTAAGGAAGAAGGAGCTACAGTATCACAGTATACTGTGTCTCCGGAGTTGAGGAGACAGTAAGGAAGGTCGTGGCAAGATATCCTCTTGCCAGCAGACCAGGCACTAGCCTCTGTCCACCACAACGACTGACACGTCAACAATGTAAGGCAGAGATGTGTGCTGAGGTGACTTGTACCATTCAAGGGTAAGGACAGGAGAGAGCAAAGGTAAAAGGTGATTTGTTGAGCTTAGCATGTTTGGGCATAAAGTTACCAGACGGACAGTTTACGTTGCTGGTGATAGCTTCACTTAAATGCATGTCAGGAATTAGTGGAGGCAGGGAAATGGCTCAGTGCTGACGTCGCTGGCACCGTATCGAGGGAAAGTCTCATTAGGGCTGTGGCCAGGGGCCCTAGCACTGGAGACACCTTCAGGCCGATGACATTCAGAGCCGGCTGGCAACGTGACACATGAAGTAGGGAGAGAGAGACGAAGGAGAGTGGTGGGATCTGTGCTTGGGCCTAACCAAAATAAATGGCAGAATCCCCTGGGTCATAGGCTGAAGCTGTGGGATGAAGCTGGTGTCTGTTCCCTGCAGGTGCTCATGAAATATTTTTAAAAACTAATATTCTTGTTGTGGTATCCTGTTGTATATCTTGTTCTACAGTGACTATGGCGAGTTGAGTTTGTTTTTATTATCTTTAATAAGGACTACATGTGCAAGGGATTGGTGGGTTGTGGGTCAAATGTTGTGACCAGATGAGCTGTTAACAAGAGAATATGATGCACTGCACAAAAACAGTGACAATGTTGCATACAGTGTACAAATTAAAAGTGGTTTCTTCAAAATGTGAACAAACCTTGGCTCAGTTTCACATGCTTGGCTTAAGGTACCCTACCGTAATTATTGTTTCGAGGGGGAAGACAATAATTAGTGGATACTGCAGTACTGTTTTTGACAACTTACGTTGATAGGGAAGAGTAGAGGGACACTTGGGAGAAAGATAGAAGCATGGGAGTGCTTTGTGGTGTGATTCCATCAGTAGCCAAAGGCAGAATATAGTTCTATTGTATGTTTTCATGTCCCTCTTAGGGACAAATAGCGCTCATGTTGCACCAGTAAGTGCCTTGGTCTATACAGTAAAACAATGTCAGTAGCCTGTTCACACCAAAGTCACTGGAATATCTGCTTGTTTAACAGTATGAATAACCAGAAACTGTTTATGGAAGCATAATGGGGAATATCCAGTCCAGCCTAGAGCAGTTCTAAAGGTGCTTCCAGAGACCTCAATGTTGAAAGCCAAGACGTAAAACAACAAAAAACTCTTATTAGCTTAGGAGCTGCAAATTAGCTTAAAGGTGTAGTGTTACTCACACAAGACCTCTGGAGAGGAAGTTCCCCTCCCCCGCCACCCCCAAAAAAGTAAACTGAGCCACTCAGGAGACAGTTTCAAAGCGCCGAGCAGCGCAACACAGAAATCTGGAGCACAGTCTATGTGGAGGGGGCAGGATTATAGATCACCTAGTGTGCTGACCCGTTAACACGTCCATGTGTGGGAAAAGAATCAAATAAAACGCAGGCCGTCGCCGGCTAGACATGAGCCCAAAACCTGGATTACTGTCATCCTTCAGCTCCCGGAGAACTCCTCACCTCTGAAACAGCCCCGGTTCAGAGCAACGCGCGGCAGTAAAACATGAGGCCTTGAGACCAAGCCAAGACTGAGGGTGTTGATGTGATGGAGTGAAGAGGGATGTGCCTCCAAGAGGCTTCAAAGCAGATCGCTTTGCACACATGACATTAAGATCTCAGATAATCATATAGCACAGCAAAGCTGCCGTCAGACGGCCACGCTTGAAGTGGAGGGGGGTGGGCGGTAATTTTAGGGGCTGATTTTCATCTGTACATCTGCAGATGGAAGCCAAGCTAAGCGAATATATAGGTCTCTGCACGTCTCTCTATCCACATTAGATAAGGTTGTGTTGTACAACGGGGCTAGGGCCCAGAGATCCCTCTCATCATGGTGTGGTTTCTTGTTTTCATTGTAATATACAGTATAGGGTGCTTAGCTTGTCTGTACAATGTTAAACTAACAGTGTATGAATGCCAAAAGTCAACAAGTCATATATGCTTTGTTTGAATATACTGGTTGTAAATCTTTGACATGCAAACATGAAAAAACATCAAGGCATAATTTTGGTTGCCTCATCGTACAGAAGATTATAATATTTAGCATTTTCACCCCTGGGGCAAATCCCAGAATGTAAATAGTGGATCAAAGCAACAGCAGACAAGAGGTTCCTATGCATCAACAGATAAAGAAAGTGTGTAGTCTGAGGTCCTCGAGGGAGTGTGAGGGCCACATTCTGTCCATCAGCCTGCGGTTGCAGACTCTGCGGCCCCATAACTGACACCTCTGTCACACATACACACACCTCCTCTCTTCCTGCGCCCCAGGAAGTGAATTATAGTCAGGGTACAGGTTGCAGGAGGGCTTACTGGTTTATTTGACATGTTAAAGACTCTTTCTCTCACACACAAACATCATAAAAAGGCTGAACCATCCATGAAGATTATACGAATTGTGGTGTAGTAAAACCTAGTATCAAAATGAGACACAAAGGTTTGTGTCAAATCGATGATTTCCACCGTTTGAGAACTAATCTAGTTTGAGTAAGCATCCATTTATCAGTGGTGATGATATATTTATTTTGACACCGCCGGTGTACGTTAACTGTGCAGATCAGTGACCTAACACGTGTAATTCTTGTTGATATGTACTGTAGCCTATATCTAAACCTGCACCTTTGTACGCACATGTTCTGCAGCCAACAGTTCATCTCTCAAAGTCAGATTGCAAACACTGCTGCTCGCATTACCTCACTGACATCAAAGGCTAGGTGGAATATTAGCAGAGATTTACGGCCTTCGTCTATGGGCTTCAGATACAAGCTGCCTCCTCCTCCCACCTCTTTTGTGTTTCATGTGTGAAGTTGGCCAATGCTTTAATGAGCCATTTACAAAACTTTAACACCTGCAAAGATAAGCTTTTACAACTCCGCCAGCCCCTCAGGCATTCAACCATGCCTGTTTCCCAGGGCTCCACTCCACTCTGAAAAATATGTAACCAGAGCAATTAGAATTTATCATGTTGTTTATCAAAGCCTTCTCTTAGATGAAAGAAGGGGATCAGGAAGATGGAAGACGTAGATCAAGGGTCGGCGTTAAGAAGAGAAGTCAATTTACTGACTTAATCTATTCTCAAACCCAAATACGACCATACAATGATATAAACTGTTACAGTGTGGTATGTTGCTTACTAATCTGTCAGCACTGAAACATCTGCAGCAGATGACATGTATCTGGGGATAACCTACAGCCAGCCAAGCATGCTGCATTACTGTAGGCCTGCTATGGAACACAGTGTGAAGGGGGGAGTCTGAACTTGAACTTGAGGTAGTTTTTCACAAGTACATTCTCCCTGAGCCCAGGAACCCCTGCTGGGGTGCTGGCCCAGGGGGGGGGAGGGAGCTGTGGACGGGGAGGGCAATGGAGAAGGCCTGTCTCTTGGCGTTGCTTTACAGGTGGCTCGTTGGGCCAAGAGCAACAAATCACAACATTATGACCCTGTGGATTCAAAACAGTGCTATATTATGCAGAATGACACACCTCCTCTCCAAGGGCCTGTGAGGTTAGTGCTGCACAAGTAGAGCCCTGCTTTCATAAAGGGAACTATAGCGGGCTCTGGAACATTTCACTTTCAGGACAATTATTACTAGGTGTGGTATGGATTCTGTGTGCGTGTGTGTGTGTGCTGTAATGCCGTTTCATTTGCTGGAGTATTGTCAGAGTGCAGACAGTGCTGGAGAGGTCTGGGTGACTGCAGGCGCCTGTCTGAAGTGCTGCAGGCCCTGGAAGGACAAGGCTTCAGTCAGGAAGTCTACCAGCATGGCACTTAAGCCTCTCACCACAGACAAATGACAAGACCCACTAGTCACTGGCCTCAAGGGGTTCCTTCCCAAACATTGTTCCTTGACACAAACACCAAAGCACTGAACACTAATTCTAAATAAACATTTTGCAAACATAAAAACAATTCCTTTAGACTTCCATGGTGTTAGCTAAATATGCGTGCTTAAGCAAATGGACTTGGACGCTGTACTGTATGTTCATATATATTAAGTATTGAGTTCATATTTATTTTTCATGGAACTTTCAAGTGTTCGTTATATATATTATATAACATATATTTGTTATATACAGTTTATGTATATATACATGAAAGCAATACAAATACATAATGACAAAGAAAACAAGCAATAGGCCTGTTCAGATGCCTAGTGATTTGATACCATGGCAACAGGCCTTTAGATTTAGAAGTGAAAGCCTGTGTGGCAGTGTAACTGTAGCCAGTGACATCCACACCGTGACAGTGCCAGCACCATCTTCTTCACCTTGCTGCTAAACCATTTGCTGAGCCTCGTCACTGCAGACAGCCAGGCTGTGTGGTCAGTGGAGGCTCAGAGCACAGACATGTGCGTCAAGTTCTTTTCTCTACAGCTGGGAAGCCACCTCAACATGTTCATCTCAGCCCAGACTGAGACACACACACACACACACACACACACACAAAACCACACACACACCTCTACTGATATTCTGCCAGCCACAAGTCACCACCTCTAAACATCTCTCACGTGTGACCTTATAAAGTGTGTATTGAAATCCTTTGTAATTACAGACAACGTTTCAACTTAGCAAGTAAACATGGCTGCAGAAATAGAGACTTTGACTACTGTATACAAACTGGCTGGTGCCAGTGGCAGGTTTCTATTTATAGCCAGTTAGAATTAGTGGCTTGTGTCACTGTGCTTATCGTAAAGAATACACAGTGGCATACTTACTCATACTTCCACGCAGCTAAAAAATAAACTAGCTGCTGTACATGCACGCACGCACACACACAAACAGGCATGGTCATCCATTCAAACCAACCAAAATAATTCCTTTACTATCCAACTCATAAACTCATAAACTGAGCACATCACCCTGTTGGTTTAAGGCTGCAGCAGAATGTATAGAGACTTTGTCTTCATAAAGAAATCATCATATTGTCAGCAAATAGGCAGATTGGCTTTGAAAGATCAAATGTAAATCAGCAGTGCTCGTTGGTATCCTATCCTACCACATAAGAGGGTGTGCGTCTTTTTACTGCACTAGGTTCTTGCACAGAAGCAGAAACTTGACACTGAATGGTGTTGCACATCAGTAAATATGTTTGGGATTGTTGACAAAGTGGGTGGTAATTGTATTCTAGCACCCAATTCATTTACACAAAAACTGTTCATATTAGGTCATTTTAGCAGACAATTGATCCAACGAGACTTATTAAGTAGTATTCAAGTATTAAGGAGCAGGTAGGGGTTAGGCATCTTGCTCAAGGATGCTTACAGGTAGACTGGGCAGTTGGGGAACAGTTAGCCATGCTAATCCATAGGCTAACCCTGCCCATTGATGCCATTGCCATTAAGGAACAGGCATAGAGAGAAAACCCTTAATGTACCTGAGACACAGAAAACACAAAAGGAGCGATGCTAAATGTGTCTTCATTCCAGTGTAATAGGTGCAGTAAGCCTGCAACTTACCACATCCTAACACACAAGAAGAGGTACCCTCCAGTCAGGGTCTCCATTTGTTCCAGCAAGAGAAATGAGGGGGCTGTGTTGTGGCGTGTAAAGGCACAGCAAATGGCCCTTTTGCAGACGCCTTTGTCTGCAGGCTGAGGTCCTCTATGGGTTAAAGCACCTGTGTATTATAAACACACCGGGGGAGGGCAGTCTTCCTTTCAACAGCACTCATCCTCTGTTTGGCCTTCCCTTTACCAAAAACATCCCAACAGACGATACAGACCTCCTCCAGCCCGGCGCCATGGGATGAGCCCTGGTCCACACTGTCTGGGGAGGCACAATGCTCTCCTGGCTCTGTTTACCTTAGCCTACTTCCTCCATTCTTTGGGCCTCAGGTGGCCTTGGGCTCTCTAACAGCACAAGGATAAATACGTTGACTGTTGGGCTGTGGAGTCCGTCACGATGTATCCCTGTGTCCTGTGTGTGTGTGTGTGTGTGTGTAGGAAAAACAAACACACTGAATGGAAGAAATCCATGCTGGGACGCCTGCTTGCGCTGATAAACAGATCCATAGTGAACGCGTGGGTGTGTGTGTGTGTGTGTGCAAACGCATGCGCTCTCGTGAGAGGACAGTAGCCGCTTTATGCAGATGTCGATCTCGTCCTATTTACAAAAACACTTTGCACACCCAGTCAAATTATTCAGTGCTTACTATGCGGGCCAAAGCATCAGCCCGCGGGGGAACCTGATAAACAAACAAGAGAGAATTATTCAGGGTTTAAATGCTTAAACACCCACTCCAGCACAGCCTTTTAAGTGGCTGATTAAAACAGGCGCTCTCATGGAAGGCTTTAGAGAGCCCAGCGCCACCGCATCCTACTGGCTCTCCCACCACACTCTCCCGTCCTCGCTACTAGAAGCCTGGCCTGGAAGGTACCCAGCTGGGTTAACCCAGAGGACAGCGTGATAACCTTCACACTAGATTTAAACACCGGGAAGGTCAAAATGTTGGCCAATCCACCACCAGCGGTTTGAAAGTTTCATTTTGCAAAGAGCATACAGTAAATGCTCCGCACACATTTACACCACATGCACACACACAGTTCATTCAAAACTATGGGTATAGCCTAATCTGCATGTCATTAGAGTTACGAGAAAACTGCAAGGATATCCATCAACAACATGGGATGACAAACATGTTTCTTAAATGTACATTAATAAATGTCTTTAAAGGTTAAACGAAACACATTAAAGTTCTCCGTGTCCAGTGAATTTATCAGCACATGGGAAATATGAGCACAGTTAGAGGCACTTTGACCTTCGTGGTTCAGACTACCCACTGTAAAATATCTAAGAAACATTCCCATTCCCATAGGTCTCCAAGACAAACATTACAGTAGCTCAGGCACACAAACATGCATCAAAAAGGAAACCTGTGATGGTGATGTCAGTTTATTGAACTCTACAGGCATTTCCTGATAATTAGCCCTCTCACAGATACAGTAGTTTAAAGCACATAGACATCAGACCAAACAGCCATCTTGAGCCACAATTTACAACAAGCGCAAAATGGGGAAATAAATCTTGATATATTTTTTATATAATTTTTTATATTTCTATTTAACAAACGCTCCGCTATATCATGTCATATGATGTAAACACTGAGATGACACAGGGCTATCCATCACTGCACAGTGAGCAGATCTGTGGGCAAACAAAGCACACCATCTCAGATGCTAATCCTCGGAGACTCTGAGCGCATTCCCTCAGACACCTTTGATCTCTGGCTTGCATCCGGACAGGCAATTCCAGACATACCTTCACGTGCACACGTGTGCACACGCATGCACTGAAATGAGTATACAGTACATACTACACACATACACACAGGCACCATTCGCCCCTAATGGTTCAAGTCTCATACCTAAAATGCACAGCGCACTATTTTTAGCACTGCATACAGAGGACAACTGTAAAAACATTTCAACCCACATATCGCCCTTCGCGGTATCAATTACTGTTGAGGATATGGTGATCATGGGTTATAGTGATATTATGTAACCTTTATTTTTCCAGACAAGTTGGTTGGTTGTGTAATGTCTGGTGCTCTTATCTTAATCAATTGTCTTTTTATTTGTTCTTTGCTTATCTTGTAAAGCATTTTGAATTGCTGCCAAGTATGAAATATGGTATATCAATAAAGCTGCCTTGCCTTGGTGGCATGAAGGACCAAACATCTTGCTTGCTTCACTTGCACTGTTCCAGCTGCCGCTGTTCATAGCTGACCCTGAACATATCAGACACATTGGCGCAAGCTGCAGCCATGAGGAATAAAGCTCAAGACCATTTGTCTATTTCTATCTCCCGTAAGTGTGCATAATGGCCTCAGTGAGCTGTAGCTTTCCAGAAACATGAACATGAGAACATGATCAAGCGTATTCATGCTACATCTTTACCTCGCCATTATCAGGCCTACACAGAAACCATTCCCAGAAGGCAGTTTTGACTACAATTATCCACTTTGTATTGTACCCCTGCCTTGGGTTTATCTGACACACAATACCGGATGTAAAGATACAATGCCAGCCGCTTCTTCATGGACCTCCCTGTCCCCTAGCGATGCTGACGTCAGCACACTTCCTCCACATCTTCTCATGGGAAAAAGAGAAACCACAGAGCTCCTCTATAGCCAGGTGCTAACCCCCTTCCCAGCTCCACATCACCCACCCCCCAACCCCCTCCCCAAAACGCTGGGGCTTTTCTTTTCTTTAGAGTGTGGCTCCAAACTTCTCTCCCAGCCTCTTCAAAGGGACTGTCCCAGGGGAGTTCAGATGGGGCAGCACTCAGTGGGAGAGGGGCAACCAATGTGCACACACACACACACACACACGCACGCCTCTTTGCTTCTGCAGTACAGTTCTCATGGAAACGAGCGGTACACTTGCTAAACTGCTTAATAGTGCCACCAGAACCCCGATCGGTCTCCCTGCGTTACGTGCACGTCAGTGCACGCGCCTGGAAGGAATAGGGGTGTGGAGGAATGCAAGCCGGTCAGCACTATGCTGTGGAAGGAAGGAGCACACACTCCCAGAGGTTCACACCGAAACAAGGGGTTTTTCAACACCGCGGGTAATTGGACACACGCACTGAGGAGTGTGCCTTTAAACTCTTTACCCAAAACCAAACCGCGGTACAAGAACGCTGCTTCCGCCGCCGCCGTTTGCCTCTGACGAAGTTTTATTGCGAGGAGGGTGCGTTTGAAAGACGCCTTCAGCATCCAGGCGAGGGCGGGGCTTTGCGGAGGCAGCGTGCAGCGGAAAGGAAGGAGTGTCTTTTATCGTTGTCAGAGGCTGGGGGAATGTGTTTAAAGCTAGGCCTCCTTCCAACACACACACACACACACACACACCTCCCCCACCGCCGCCGCCACCACCAAAAACACAAATATCAGAGAGCTGGCAACCCACTGTGATACAAGGGGCTCTAGGGGCTGAGGTTCCACTGTGATTTGCTTTTAAGATGCACTCTTGTCGTCAGATGTACCTCTGCTTTTTGTCTAGGGTTTCGTTTGGGGTTAGATGGAGGCGCATTTGAATAAAAGAAATGAACACTTTGGAAGAAGTGCTTGTGGGGGTGGAGAGGGGGAGAGGTGGGAGGGCAGTGTGCTCCTTTTACATGGCAGGGAGCAGGGCCTCACGAGAGAGGAAGGGCTGCTGGCGTCGCTGTAAACACCTCCCTGCGTCACCCACTGCCACAAGCAGCGCTGGCCCGCCGCCGGGGAAACGCTACAAACACAGATGGCGCACAGGAGAGGGGGAGGGGAGACCCTCGCTAGAGAAGACTTTGATGGAGTTTGACAATGCATTTTTCACCTTTTATTTTTAAGTCAGTCCTGCCACCGTACAGACCACACGGTCTGAGTGATGAGGGCCACAGTCTGCAGACCATCAGTTCAGAAATGTAATGCCAACCAGGAGTGGCTTGGAGAATGATTTAGAATCGGCTACATGAGGGCCTGGCAGGCAAACTAGCCGACAGAAATTGGAACTGCCCAGTCATACGTTGTGAAAATCTTCGGCCCTCTCAGCGCGCAGGCTACACACTCTCACAGGGATATGGTATCAGGTTCAGTGGCTAGGTGTGGACACTATGCTGTACACTGGAGAGAAAAGGTGTGCCAGGGCTCACATGATGTGGATCTCACATGTTGGATCTACTGACCCACCTGTCCACACCACTCACTGTGTACCAAGCTCAATGGGGATGTTCTAGTAAAAGTACACCACTACTGGCTACTATGCAGTAGGGCTGTGCAATTAATCGAAATTGCATCTCAATTTCGATTTCGATTCCTAACGATCACAAAAACAATTTGATTGAGAATTTTTTTTTTTTTTTTGCACTTTACTTAGATTGAAAGTAATTAATTGTTTTCTTTCTTATTCACTGTCGGTCTCTCCCTGCCTGCACTTGAAATGATGTTATCGCTGCATAGAGTCAGAAGCTGCGTGATTTAATGCATTCAGGGTGACGAAGGATCGGGGACATCACTCACAGCGGAGAAAGGTCTCAGATGTCGGCCACTAACCCCACTAGTTGTAGTCAATGAGAGAGCATATACTAAGTCACATGCTCAATCTTCCTTGTCGGACTCAAGAAGCTATCGGTAGTTAGTAGTAGTTAGCTAATCAAACATGGATGCAAAATGTGGAATAAATGGAATCAACAATCGTTATAGCAGCAATATTCACAACCTCTATTTTGGATTTAACCATGTACAACTAATGACACTAAAAATAAAACATTTCACATTTATCATGCTATTGGCTATCTGGTGGCATTTAGTGGAGGGAGAGAAGCAGCACACTATTAATTATGTTACATGATGATCGTGATTTCAATATTGACCAAAATAATCCTGATAATGATTTTTTTCCATTATTGAGCAGGCCTACTATGCAATAATGATTCATTGTGAGATGTAAACTGCAACCAATTGCTGCATTTACATTTTCTTGTATAATTTTTCTCCACTCATGCTGGCAGTGCGAACCATTAGTCAAAATGCCTGCTAATCACACTTCCAGAAAACATGCATACGTTCCACAAACCTGGATTTTCCCAGATGAGGGACATTTTAATTGTTGAAAAAGCATTAGTAAAAGTAATCCAGTGTTAGACTCCCTGCTGTTAACACCCATATCCACATTCTCCTGGACAATTAATGGACATAACCATAATGTACTTAACATCCTCACCAGGTATCTTATTCAGTACAAACAGCTTTCAATGCTAAGGGGGTTAACTTGTACGGTACACTTAACTCTGAGGACAAACTTAAATAAAACCAATAAAAACGCAATAAAACCTGGCTGCTTTCACAAATTTGGTGGGTTGCAATGTAGTATCGTTATTTTAAGTGCATTTCTTGGAAGTAATTCTATAATTTAAAGCTAAACCTCAAACAAGTTTAGCTAAACTACAACATAAGGTGTTTATTACACTGAAACAGAATTATTTTTCGCCACTAAAAAAACTGGTTTATAACAAAGGAATGCAGGATTAATTATGGATTCTAGCTTTAATGTTTTAACTTTCATATGGCAAGAGTACCAGCCATTGTCAACATGGAACAAAAGAAGAAGAGAACTTTCAATAAATATTGATGTCACAAACAAAAAAGCACCTTTGTTCCTGAACATCTCTTGCTTTGACTGTAAAGCACCATAGTTGCACAGACCTGAATTATTTATACAGAACAGAAGCAGTCATCCAAACTTTTCAAAACATCTTTCATGTTTCCATTTCAGTACAAAGAAAAGCATTACTTCTACAAAAATAAACGTACAAAAAAATAACCTTAGATTTGCGTTTGTCGATCAACTATACCAAAAATGTACTTGCAACAGAAGGAGTTGCACTGGTAAAAAAATTGTCAGGAGATTATGATAAATCATTAATGACATACAATTGACTGTATTGTTTAATCAAAGCAGGTAAAACAAGGAAACACATATTTTGTGAGGCCGCTTTTTTCACACCCGACAAACACCACAGCATTTCAGATAGATACCCATAATTCCCTCCACGGTCACAAACAGAAACACATTAAGAACTACCCAATCAACAGACAATCTGGAGACTGCCTTATTTAAATCTCGTTTTGGACTCTCCTGGACTATCATCAAATCCACCTCTCGCCTAGGTTAAAGTTTTAGTTCATACAGTAGTAGGAGTTTATAGGTTTTGGTTTTTCATTTATACAGCCTACAGCAAAGTTAGCATTGTAGGCCGGATTTGTTTAGCAATTGTTTTCAGTTTTGGTTGTTAAAACACCCAGTAATAGGATGAATGGGATCCTGTTAAAATATAAAGATATTTATTGGAGTTATGGGCATGTCTTGCTAAGCAGCTATGACACTACATATGTACCTGCAACATGCAAAGGTCCAGACCCCCACAACCCCATAACCACAGCTATCACTGGCATGTCACCCCTAACAGGAATGTTCATAAAAGTTGTCCAAACGCCCGCAAAGCTATTACAGCGCTCCAGGCTAAAAACTACTGTCCAACCATCGTGCAGCAGAGGTAAAAACAATAGCAGACTTTAGACTTGGCTTGAACTCTGATCAAGAGATATTTGGCTTCCTGCTCAAGCCGCCTAAGTGTCCCTTCCCTTCAGAAGTTAGCTTGCTCACTGAAGTGCCCTTAATTACGATCACCAGATAGATGTCTTACCAATGAATGTTTCAGGAATGAATTTACCACAGTTTATATAATACAGCATACAGTGTAATTGACTGATATTAAGAGCCGATATGACATTTTTTTAAATATTACAGTAAAGATAATATTGAGAAGAATGTTCCAAATGCAACACACACTAAACTTGGTTGTGGGTGGATGTACAGATATTCATTTTTTTCTCTGATGAGCTCCCATTCCCAAAACAAGCTGCCTTTGAGGGAAGCATCACAACCAAAGAGGCTTACAGCCCCTCTGAAGCCATTCCAGAGGATTTCCTCACTTGACGACAACAGCACAGTGTTTACCATGATGCCAAAATACAAAAGAGCCATGACCTCATTCTCCCCTGGCCTGACAATGTTCCGCTGTCGCTAGACGACCACACAGCAGCAATGCTTTATACATAGGTTTATTACCTTGGTAATTATTACCGTGGTAATAAACCAAGGGTATTTGTCCCAAATATCTGAGAGACTATAAATCATTTTAGAGGGATTAAAAGCAGTCTAGTACAGTGTTTAAATAATGTTTCATGGGAAAATAACAGCATACTCTAGTAGTGTCTTTTGTTGCCAAACTGCATGTGAAATATAAAATTAGTTAGTCTGTCACTAATTTGGCATCAGTGACACAACCCAGTTGATAAATATATCTTAAACCAGCAGGCTACAAACCACACAACCATCAACATTCTACCCACAAAGCATTAAATCCATATGCTTAATGTAATCTTCCTTTACACACTTCACAATATTCACATATTTGAACTACAAGTGCTTCATAACTTTGCAGCAAACTGTCCCTTAGATAACTTCAGCAGCCATCCACAGCTTAATCGCGTTAAGAAAATAACATAGGGCTATGCAATATAATAAAATGTGGCAAATAAATGAATCAGAATCTGGAACGTAAACAGATGTGTGGAATACTGAACTGCAGCAATAAGTTCCGTAAGCGGGAGATGCGCTCAAGAACAATCAGCAGACCACGCTAGATGACTCGCCACCTAGATTTATCCCCTCCATAATGCTTTACGGAAGTAGTAAACAGTCCGAAGACGATATAACCTACAAACACACTTGTCTTGTAGCCTACGTACCCGATGAGCCAAGCCGCAGTTATTCTTGTGCTGACAGCCCTGTTGCTCCAGACGAGACGTGCAATAGTATTTCTGTTTCACCAACCAGTCGTCGATTCCTTTCCTCGCCAAGCAGGCATTGACTACAAAACTGTCGCCTGAAAGAAAAAATAACTTTATGAAAACCAAAGACGATTATAGGCTATCTCTTCAAAAACGTTCTGCAGTCTGCGGGTTCTAGTAAAGAGTAAAAACAGAAATATTGTAGCCTAGCGATGAAAACTATAAACTAAACTACACTTTATTGGAAGTTGTCTATTATATTGTATGCAATTATACAATTATTTTGCTTACCTTCTGGACTCTCCCTGGGTTTACAAATAGCAGCTTTTCGTGTGAAAAACAGAATTGAAAAAGAATGAAAGAGGGTTACTCGAAAGTATCGACTCACAAGTGTATACTACTACCACGGACCACACGCTGTTATTTCTCTCAACAAGAACAAATCTTACCATGTTTCGAATGCAGTTTACCCATTTCTATGCATTGAGTTGGAATTTAAACCACCAGAACTATAATATAATCCAAATACAGCGATATCCAGAGCCCAGGCGCGTCCGTACGGAGAGCAGACTGCGTTTAGTTCACGGTACGACAGAGCGCCGAGCAGCCTTTGATCAGCACCCCCCCAATCTCCCCCCCTCCCCCCCCCC
>JAODUG010054647.1:8983-30452 GCA_027564795.1 Aphredoderus sayanus
TTGACCCTGGAGTGTGATCCCACTTCTTTTTTGATATGTTTACTGAACTATTTCAGGTTTTCAGATTTCAGGCTAAACAGCCTTATACTGTAACCGTTTTTGGTGTTTACATTACTTGTGAAAAACAATTCCATGTATTATAGTCTGTTTGTGGCAGAGACTGGTACAGTTAGGACTTGTGCAGTATCCGTCATACCAAAGCAGAATCCACTACCCCAAGGTATTTTATCAGAATGTTAGCAATGCCTCTGAATGGGACAAGTATTTCTTAACGCATGCGTGCAGCTGGTTTTACTTACTTGGATAAAATACCTGATTTACTGTATAGTCATAGATTTCTCCATTCAACATTGTAAAATATAGATTTGGTATAAAAAAAAAAGTCTGATGCTTACCTGCGATATTTACAGACAACATTCTGTCAGGTGTAGTGTTATCTAACACTATTAGTTATATTCTGGAAATATTTAGGCCATTTGTTGCTTATCATTTCACTGAACCATATAGTTGTATGAATGGAACCTGGACTGACTTATTTGAATTATTATTGTATAGTGCAGAGGTCGGCAACCCGCGGCTCCGGATCTGCATGCGGCTCTTAAGCCTCCTTACTTGTGGCTCCCTACAGGTGATTTTACACCAAGCATGACATGAAAAAGCGATGCGAAAAAGCGATGATTAATTATTTTAAATGCAATATAGTAAATGACACCATATACATACAATGTGAATGTTGGCAACGCAAAAATGCGACATATATTTTATTCGCTTCGAGGTCAATTGTTTTTATTTTTTTTACTTTCGCTAGGCGATGAAATGAGTTTAACCAATCACAATGAAGCATTGATGTCACATGACAATAGTGGAACTGTTTACATTCTACTCAGCTGGTAAAAGCTTTGATAAACCGCAATAGGTCTAAAATTATTTGAAGAATTAAGACAATTATATATAGGACCTATTGATCTCTAAAACACTGGGTGATGTTTTGCTCCTCTTGTTCAAGACAGGCTGACTCGCATGGTTATTTACTAGCCTATTTTCTTGTTTAACAGTGTCACTGTGTGTTGTACGGCTAGTGATAGCCAAACAGGGGCCCCGGGATAGCTGATGACAGACGAGGGGATTTGGAGTTGGTAGGCTACTTCATTCGGTGGCACTCAATAACAGCCTAGATAGCCTACAGAGATAGCCTACAGACAGTGCAGCCTACTCCAACACGCACCAGTTTAGGCTGTAGCCTAGAGTTTGCTCTCCTTCAGATAAATGCATCAGTAGCCTGTGTGCGTGTTTGTTTGTGTGTGTAAACTTTACTTCTTTACTCATTTACTCTTTTAAAAATGCTAAGCTGCAACGCTTTTTAATATAGTAAAGCGGGTACATTTTATTTAAATTTTACACAAATATGGGTAGGACTCAATAAATGTATTGAAATATGCAGTTTCAGTGATGCACTTTATGCTTTTGCAATTGCAAACAAAAAGTTGTATTATTCTCCTTTTGATTTCAAGAATGCAGTTTTGTCAGTTCATAAGACATTTATATTTCCAAATGTCCCTGCTGCCCCCTGTGTTGACAGACTGAATCCTCATCTCTGAGACAATTCCGTAGTGAGCTGGAGGCTCTGTGAGCCATAACCTGGAGCTTTAAGCTTTAACTGTGAGGGAAATTGCTAACATGCAACTGTGCAGTGTCAGCTCGCGGGCTGTGGGTGGGGGAGCCACTGAATAAAATGGGTGAGAGTTTAACAGGCCCGGCAGCCCTGGTCCCTGGTGTGTACTGTATGTGGTAATGAACTAGGCTTGGGGAAGCTGTGGTGCCTGCCTGTATCCTTGCTTTTCTTTCGTAACCCTCACTAAAAAAAGAAAGAAGCTTTGCTCCTAATTGTGTCCCTGGGGCCCCTGGCTCCGAGCACTCACAGCCTCTTCCGTCCCTCGCAGTGATCATCTTCTCCCCTTCCAACCTTACCTCGTCACCCCGATTCGACAGGTTTACTCCTTTAATCGCCTCACTTCAAAGTAGTGTAGTCCCTACTATCTGCTCCCCAGATATGTTGGCCAGTCTTGGGTGCATAAGAACTTAGATGGAGCAGGATGGTTAAATAAAACAACTTGTCACTAAACACACATTGGTAATTGTAGAAGCAACTTACAGAGGTTTGAGAGGCCTGTGTAGTCGGGAAATTATTAAGGTTTACTACAAGTAGGGATACTGTATGTAGAGGTTTCTATGTGGGATTCATTACTAGTCTGCTAAATGCTGTAAATGCAAATGTACTGTAATATGTCAAACAGAATGAATTATAGCAGGGGAATGTTTTCCTCTGGTTTAGAAAAGACGAAAGGAAATGGGCGCAGTCAGCTACAGAATAAGAAAGGATTAACACCCTATCCAGGATTGCTAAGTCAGCTAACTTTCAGTTAGGGCTGTTTGCTAAATGATTGAATCAATTCCAACCCTGCTTTTTTAAAGGCAATGTGAATGAAGGAGTTACTGTGGTGATGGTGTATTGAATTGGATCAATAAATCTGAATGGCCTGCCGCCTGAGGCAATAAACCCGGCTCAGCATTACTTTCATTTAATCAGACGTCCAGAAGATATACTGGCCTTTGAGTGCTTGTACTCTTTCTCTTACTTTTGTATACCAACATGATGTACAGCATATGGACATTGTGTGAAGTTGGCTAGATATTAATTGGTCAAGTCCAGAGCGGCAACAACTTCTCCATCTCTCATAGTAGTCTTGGCATTCAAGACTTTCTAAATCTGCTTTGTTTTTGTTGCTTTCGCTTTTTTCAGTTTAGTTTTGTAGACCTTTGACATTCACATTCACTTTTGTCAACATTTCCGTGACCTGGAAGTCAAACTCATCTGTGAGTAGAAGCCGTGTCACTTCCTCTAACATTTTCCTGTCTATTTCCTTTCCCTGGAGGAAGCCCTCCTGAACAAAGTCCTTGCTGGTCTCTGACCTGAGACCAGTATAGCCAAGGTTACCAAGGCTGACTGGCAGGATGGTGACATCATGAAGGCAAGGCCAACACAACAACATATCTGGCCAGTACACAGGATTCCTTTTTATGATTAAAGCATCCTCTACTCTCTCTGCCAAGAGGTATATGTGGAATGAGTTTATGTTGGCACAATATAATGTGCTAAAATCCACATTTGAAGATGTTGTAGCTGTGATTCAATAAACATGTAAATGATGCTGCCAGTGAGCTTAAATACCAACGAGGGAAAGGAAGACCATTGAGTGGATGTGGGCAAGGTCTATTGTCTAGTCTGTAGTCTTTCCTCTCTTTGTTGGACCCTCAGTGGTCTGGCCTTTTCCAGTCTCCCTCGAGGGTTTGTGCTATTGTTGTGCTTTCTCCGTCTTCCATGCTGATCTCTTCTCTCAACCCCATAACCGATAGTGTGAGGATCTGCGATTCTATTGGTGCTCCACTTTCCCCTGAGCAGGTTTCCATGGAAACCAAAAATAATGCAGACCCTTACCACTGTTGCTCTCAACCAGTTAATAGCTCTCTAAACACAGGTTCAGAAAACACTTCTGGTCTGCAACAGGCTGCCGGATAAATTATGACTACTGTCTCTGGCTAAATAGATTGCATCCTAGATGATCACAGTTATAGACCTACTGTATGTGTTTGGTGTTGTTAGCTAGGTTACATGGTTTAAACAGCATGTCATTTGGCTTCATGTGTGAGTCTTGCCACTATTCAGTGGATGCGTTATTAATTCTGTGTACAGTATACTTTCAGTGCATCTCTGTGCTTCTCGGGTTCACCCATTTCCCCATTTGGTCTTTGATTGCCTTCTGTAGCTGTAGTCACAACTCTTTTCTATATGGGGGATGGTGCATTGGTGCCACTGTGAAGTCTGTCCTGGTGAATCTGATGTCTCCTGGCAACATTATGTCTCCTGCTATGGTAGATGATGCGGCTGGTTCAGTCAACCCAGAATGCTTCTGGGATCGTCTCCATCCTCAGCCCCTGTCAAGAGGAGTGTTGACTGTCTGTATTTCACCATCTGATGTGGCAAGAACGTCATGCTGCTGCCAACAGCTCACTATATTTGATGCTATAGTTGTCAGAGCCGCTACAGTACAAACAGGCTCCAGAGTGGTGGCAGACAGAATTGTGGTGCTGACTATTTTTGTAAGCTGAAGTTTGCATACCGTAGGTTTAATTGGCTCACAGTGCCATATCGCCATATCGTTACTTTCAGCTTGGAGAAACATGTGGCAAAGTTGTTTTGAACAGGAGTTAAAAGCATTTAGTCTTGTTAGCCACACATGGATGGAGGTGTTCATTGACTGTTAAAGGCAGAAATATGTAATTAGCAAAGTAGGCTGTGCTATTTTCAATGAATGAGTGCATGAGTATAAATGCTAATCAAGGAAGTATTATCTTGGACAAGCAGAGTTCTTAGTGTAACTGTAATAAAGGGTAATTAACTAAGTGGGATGGCATATAGATCTTTATACCTCATTCATTGAAAGTTTGCCTGCTTTCTTGCTTTGCTTTGCTTGATACTTAAGGCTGTGCTTTTTTGCTTTATCGCTGTTAAGTTTGCCCTGCAGCTAAAAATTTAAATAGCAAAGTAATATTCTGCAGTCTCAGATTAACTCACTGAATACATAGCATATAGGCCTATTTATAAATAATGAAAATGTTTTTAATTAAAGATTTAATTTCTTTTCTTTTTTTGTGTTATTCTAATGTTTTATTTTATTTCCAACAGCTCATGAAAAGAGGAGAGGAGTGAACACCAAGATAACTTACCAGCTTTACCTGAACAAGGACAAGGCATAAGCAGATACACATGGTATGTTCTTTCAGTGGTTCACAACATTTGTGTTGAAACAACCTATGGTGTCACAAAATGCATTTTGGGGAGTTGACATGAAGATGTTTTTCTTTTTTTTTTAAATCTAGTTTTATCTTTAATCCAAATATTTTTTTTCACCTACCTTTTATTAAGCGGAAAGACACATGTACTGTGGACACATTTTCAATGAGGGCATGGTTCAAAACAGTGTATGTTTGTAACTGCACTGTTTAAAGCGCAAGTAAAGATACTTACCTTTCATGTATTGAACCACCCACGGTTTATTGTATACTGTTTTCCTGCAAAATATAAATTGGCTGCCATTAGTTTTCCATAAGCATCTGTATTGTGGTTGTGTTTGGCCGCATGCTGCGAGCAGTTTCTGTCAGCCCCATGCTGTGAGTCATCTCCAGCAGCCACTTGTTAAATCTGGGAAATAAACAACAGAAAGCGTTGGTTGAAAGACATGTTTTGCCCATTGTTCCACAGTCACCAGGAGGCTAGGCCCTGTGCTTTGTCCCTTACCAGAACGGAAAGCTAGTCCTGGCATTTGTAAGGCGATAATTTGCATTGGCATCTATAGGATTATTATTCCAGGCACGCGTCTGCAGCAGACACGTATAGATTGAAAGGTTAAAGGGGACCCAAAACCCAGACGCATCTGTAGCCACTCCCAGCAAATATCCATGAAAGCATGTAACCAACATTCTTTTCTTTAAACTAAAAATGAACAAAGTGATTAAACAAGAATTTCAATATTAATTGCCATAATAACTGCAAGTCTAGGGATTCCTGGCTTCCGTTGTGCCAGCAAAATATTATTATGGCAAGATTAAAGAATCATGAGTTGTGCCTCTCACATCATTTTTGCAGAGGCATTACCACACTTTTGATCAGTAGTATGTCCATGAACTCTTCTGCATCCGGACTTTCAATTTCAAACACAGTAAATATATGGGAGATGTGGTGCTGCTTTCATCTAAGCCTCCCTCAGAAACACAAACATACACACATTCTCCTCAAGGCTTTGTTTTGATCTTTCAATTGCAAACATTAAAAACGTCAGTCTGGACCACAAATTGGGCTATGTCCTTGATATTTTAGTGTTTTCTTTGTAGTATACTTTTTATCTTTATGTTAACCCCAAAAGGTGACGCTGGACCTCAAAACCAGTCTCACAAATAGAATCATCAATCAGCGATAAACAGGTTTTGTTTTACATCTGGGACCAGCAGTCTTTTAACCAGCATATGGTCTTCCAACAAGGTGCGAGGGATCACTCATTCAACAACAGGCTGCACAAGATGTCCCCCTGCTCTAAAGTGCTCTGGTCTGCACCCCTTTGTGTTCAATAACAGGAACTAGTGCTAAGTGGTGATGCCAAACACAGCTTTGCAGACAAAGGCCACTCTCACCCCCATATCCAGGTTGCCTTGGAGACCAGTGTCCTTCTAAAAGAACACATGTGGACCCTGACTCCATCACGGGTAGTTTCATTAACAACCCCACAAGGCCCTTTTAAAATGTAGATTTTGCACCGCAAGAAAGTAAAAACCGGGAGAGCATCAACATCATAGCAGGCTGTTTTTCTTCTATGTCAAGAATCGTGAGAGTGGAATGAGTTTAGGGAATGAAGCGTCTGAAGAGCTGCCTGTCTATTTGGTGTTTGTGTGTGTGTGTGTGTGTGTGTGTGTGTGTGTGTGTGTGTATGTGTGATTGAATGTGTGTTTGTGTGTGCTTAAGCTTCTGAGTGTCCCTTTGTGTTTGTGTCCCCTGAGGCTGAAAGAGTTGTCTTTCAATAAATCCGGCCTGTCTCACCCCATGTTTACTTAGGTTCTGCCATCTGTGATGTAAACTGTTTAGATGGGGACAAAGACATACAAAAAAACCTGAATAAAACTCCAATTGTATTTTGTATTTTCAACAAAGTCCTAAGGACCCTTCTTGCTCAAAGATAGATGATTTATTTTCAAAAATGTAATACTTTAAAATTGCTTTATTCAATATAAAACATTTAATCATTTATGAAGGACTTCGTGGTCACTGCCTGACCATAAAGAGAAATCCCCCTAACCAAAATATAGATAATCCCTCCCATTGCCATCAAAATTATGATCTAAGATTTGTGCTTCAATTGAGTTATAACCGTTTTCATGGAAAGCCCCTGTGCCAAAGCCCCCATCTCCAAGACTGTGGGGGAAAGCCCTGGGTCAGTCCTCACAGCAGCTGTGGAGAAGTGTGATTGTTCATTGTTCACAGATACTGCATGCCTACACTGGTAGTCAACCCTGGACCTCCTCTGCAGCTCCTCGCTAGCAGGAATGGTACTGTGGATCAATGCACCATCGACCCCCTGTCTGGGCCTTGCATTGATCCATAACTGTGCAGCCAGTTGGTAATTTCACTCATTGAAATAGTGGCATGCATCACAGTTATGTTGAGTGTAACATACTGGAGATTAGTCTTAAAGATATAATATAAAAGATGGACACAGTGTATGTGACCTCACTCTATTGTGAAACCTTAATTAGCGATTGCGAGAGGGTTATTTAACTCTCTCGCTGTCCTAAGGCATTTCAGCAGACTACCAGCAGAGGGAGCCAACCACGGAAGTTCATATGTCCGTGTTGTTGTGGTTGGCGCCCGCTACTGGCGAGTGCACCGGGTCATTTGGACCCGTAGGACAGCAGGAGGGTCAAACATTAACTTATATATTTTATATTTATATTGTAGTTTCTTCTACAATTTCTCTCATTGACTACCATTCATTCAGAATATTTGCTGTTTTAGCTTGGTGGCCATTAGCAGTACTGCATCTTAAGCACTTCTGCGTTTGCTTTAGCACACAGCCACGATGGTGGCCCCAATATGTACAGTTTGTGTGTGTGTGTGTGTGTGTGTGTGGACGTACGAGCAGCTGATGAGGTCTGGGCAGCTGGATGTATGCACAGCTGGAATAGCAGGAATGTGGCCTGCATTTCAGCCCACACCACATGGTCCGTCTCTGTCTGACTGCGTGTTTTCCCTTACTGGGAGCCTTCCCTCAATTAATTGGCCAATTGTTTGGTAGCGTGTCAGCTGCCTGGTCAGAGGACTTCTGGCCTTAGGGGTTCACAGAACATCATGCCTGTTGGTGGGTTAACTCAACATCAGAACTGGTTTAGATTCACAGCACGTTTCAACAATAAACTGAAATGATGATTGGCTTTACTAAGCAGAGTACAGTACTGTACTGTATATTGTTTGAACTAATCAATCTTCCCTGAGGACATAACACACCACATATTGTAATATGACCACCAGAGCCTCTATTCAGCACTAGTGTATTTACTAGACCGCCAGCTGCTACAGCCACCTAACCTGATCAAGTCACTAAACACTATTCTCTATAGGCTGGAGTCTGTTCAGGCGTAAGAAGTCGGCACTACACAACTACAACTGTGCAGAGGGTGACTGGTCCCAGGGTTGGTCTCCCCAAGTGCAACTCCACAAAACCTTAGAGTTGGCAACTCTTCTGCATAAATAGGGCATGTATACAGTACTGCATTGAGGGCATGCGTATAGAAAGTTCCCTAAGTAAGCCAACCAGATAACTGGTTCAATTATAAATATTTTCTCACCTGTAGAAAAGGTTTAAAAGTTCTCTGGATGAAAACATCTGCTCTGTGATTATAAGTAATTAAATTCTGATTAGGCTATTGCAAACAAAGACAGCAGTATTTTAGACTCCTTGTAGCACTTGTTTCTTTTCATTTAAAAAAAGTAACTTGCATAGAAATAAATGCTACAAAGTATGTTCTTTTCTTTAAACAACCAAAATTAATCTTGCATAAATGTGATGTAAATACTTTCTTGGGTCTAAAATGGTACAGCACCTGAGGTGCGTTCAAAATTGGCGAACTGAGGTGACCGCATTTGCATTAAACATGACGTGAACATTTTGTGTAACTTTTTCCTTGTGTTCGGAAAATCCAAACAAAAGGAAAAGTGTTTGAATATGCATTTGCAAATGTTCGCTGTGTTCACCAATTTTTAAGGCACCTCTGTTTAGAAGCTGGCTGAAACGTGTGTTATAGGTGCTTAAACCTCCTCCTTGCTTTGGTTCCCCTGTACCCTGACTGGCTCATTCTCGGTTTTGGACGATCGACGGTCCCTGTAGCGTTAGCCACAAAAGACAAGTCGAGACCAGCCTGTCCTCCCCTGTCTTCTTAGTGGAAGCCCCCTCTTTCCCCAACACCCACCCACACCCACCCACACACACACACGCACACACACTGTACACTGTTGGCTTTGAGCTACTATTGTACACTTTTTCCTCTGTGGTCGTTCCCTGTTGTCTTCAATCTCTAGTCTGTCTCTTTGTCCTCTAAGCGTGCGTACAGAGCTACAGCTGCTTAGCATGCAGCGCACTTCAAAGTTCCTCGGTCTGACAGCACAGCCCAGGGCTCCTTCCCTCCTAATTGGAGGTTCATTAGGGGACGCAGAGGGCCTCCAGGGATCCCCGGTGGCTGCCAGAGGAGCCTCTCTTCACTCCACTATGTTGTGGTGTTTACTTCTGAGACTGATTTGGGAAGTGATGGAGAAATATGAAAATCGGCTTTTAATTGTGATAAAGAGTGATGCTGCATGTGTGGGCCCATAGCCCTGCTGTCAGTGGATATTAGTCCACTCTGGGTGGGGAAGGGGGAGTCTCAGTGGAACATGGACCTACTGCTCCTACTGCAAGGGGGAGACGGAAGACTGTTTTGCACCTTCCTCGGGGGTCCAATTACAGGCGATCATTTAGAGGGTCAATGACGTTTAAAGGGGTCAAGTTTCAGCCCCGGTGATGTCGGCAGGGTTTACATATTAATACATAGTCAGTATGCAGGCTCATGACTTGGGTGAAGCGGTCTCGGCTGGTGTCCGGGGGCTTGGAGGAGACACACTGTCCTTGTGTTTCCGATCCATTAGTCCTGGGTGGTGGCTAGTGGAGCGCGAGGATACGGACTCACTTCATTAATCGCACCGAAAGTGTCACCCTCAAGGAGAGCTACACCAAGGATGTGCTATTTTTTCATGGAAAAATTCTCCTTCCTTATCTCTAAATTACACTAAGTTGACATGGCCATCATGGTTGATTATGTGTGGAGGAGACTAGAGCCTAGCAAACATTCTCACTCACACTCCCAGAGATAATAGAGAGAGTTTCGTTCAGTGGTTGTTATTGTGGTATATGTCAGCGCCGTGGTACAGAGAAGGTTATGTAGATCATATTGGTTTGTGTAGATTACAGTGCCATGGCGCTGTCTGTGGAAAGTTGGTTTTAGTATCAATCCCACAGCAATTAATCCTCCTCCATCTCGACTATCCTAGACTCAACAGCCCTGGCTGTCACAGTAAACATGGATTTGCACTGGATCTTTGCGCCATGATGTCAATATAACCACTGCAGTCAGAAATGGCTGATAGCTCAAGGCTAGCGCTGCTTACTACTAAGATTTATGGATAGATAATACATTTTTACCCTAATAGAATCTGCAGTGATATTAATGGATTCAGTGTTTCGTGTGTGTGTGCGCACGCTGTGCTGCTGTGAATAACGTGCAACATTATGGGAAACAACACCTTCATTTGCGTATTCCTAGCATCAATCTAATTAGCATGTTTCAGGAGGCTCCACTTTCAGTTTAGATCGGCGTCCATGGCTGCTGTGTAAGTGTTACAGTCTGCCATTTTTCTATTGTTCCCTGTCCAGTTAATCTTGCCCAGCCCATATTTTCCCTGTGTGCCATGTTCACCTTCTCCCAGTGTGTGTTTTCCTTGTGTTTCTGTTCATTTGTCACTGGTCATGTTTCATTGATGTTTTATTCACCTTTTTCTGGTCCAGTTCCAGAGTAGTTGTCTCTTCCTCTTTTGATTCGATCATTTTCTTCACCTGTGCTCCCCTGTATTTAAACTCTTGTGTTTCCACGGTTAACCGACTGCCGGTTGGCTGCTGCTTGTACTTGTGTTCCCTGGATACTATTAATGCCTCCTTGTTTGTTATATGTTTTGTCCCTGTCTTGCACTGAGTCCTATTTCTCCTTTACTAGCATATACAGTAAAGGCAGGGGTTCTCACGTTTTCTAGAAGAGAAAGAGAGTAGAAGAGGCACTTGCACTACCCCCTCTTCTTCCTAAATGTGTGTGAAGTATAACATACAAATGTATTGTTTAAAGCATAACATAAAGCATAAGAAAACATAAAACCATGTGGATTATTTGATTACATTTCTTACATATGAAATAAGAAACAACCCCCATTAATGCACCATAGGGGTAGGCAATATATCCAAGGCCTTCCATTATAGCATGTGTAATATTATATCAAATGTTCATTTGTTTTATAAATGTAAATAGGTTTTACGGTGTATACAGTAGAATTAGCATTGGATGTCCCACAGGACTGCCCAAATCGTATTTACCATCCTGGCCACTGATTCAGTGTGCCGTCAGTAATGTATCATTAATTTGCCCAACCCTCGCACCTTGAGTCCCCCTCATTTGAGAACCACAGGAGGTCAATGGGTGTTAACCATCTTTCTGGCATGGTGTACTCCGCAAAATACACAAAGGATGCAAAGGACTGATGTCTAAGGCTGGGCTGTGATCGATGGGCATGTGCGATCCCTGGGGAGTCATGGGAAGGACTTTGTTTACTCTGCACTTTCTCCGGGGTCCTCTGGCAGCTTGATTTATACTGTGTGGTGCGCAGCATGGACTTGGCATGGCTATTTAGAGCCATACAGTGCGCACTGATTTTTTTTTAGTTTTTTTGCATATGCAATGCAATATAAATGCAAAAGAATTGTCTGTAACCAGGCAGTGGTTTGAGTCTGTGAAGTAGCAGGAGAGAGAGGTTTGGAGAGAAGTCAGATTCTATTTGGAGATAGTGAGTTAAGCTCTAAACCACGACCACCAAACTGCTTTGTTCCACTTCTGGGTCTGCCCCTAGCTCTGATATTGTGTTCACTCTCATCTCATGGACCCATATTTGAATGGAGAGAAGGGCAGGGATGCGAATGGGCCCCTCCTTTTACACTGTGTCTGTGAACCTTTTTTTTAATGTATGCAAATCTGAATTAAAACCTCCCGTGCCCCCATTAGGCCTTCCATGGGGCTTATGGAGAGAGGGGCTAATTAAAAACCATCTCTGGCAACAAGGCTGCTGGGTCCTCTCAGAACACCACCATCAGGAATGATCAATACCTAAGCATAGCATTATGATTTAGAGGAGGTGTTTAACTGCAGCTCTAAATCAATTGTCTCTGTAGGGAAACGAGGGAAAAGAAAATAATCTTTACTTGTGCGGCTGGGAGACAATATTCACTCCCTCCTGCACCAGACAAAGACCTTTAAAAACCTCACAGACTCTGTCCTGACATGGACTAAGACTCAAAACACCAGAATGTCTGTCAGAATTTCTGTAAGGAAGGCTTCAAGGCTGCTGCCATTACCTGCAATTGCTGTATTGACAAACGTTTCATGGGAATTCCACAGTCCCTAGTCTTAAATATTACTTCTGACAGCTGAAATAATTCAAATAGCTTGCTAAAGCCAAGATGGAAGCAAGAAAGAAGACGTTTTCATTACTATTTTTATGTGCAGAGGTATAGTTTCCCAAATCTATTTGGTAAATGCTTCTAGAGATCTAGGTATGGGTAATGATATAAATATAATATCAATTAGTATTTTTACAATTAAATTGGTTTAATTTCAACTACCATCTAACTTCCAAAAATATATGTGAGGAAAAAAGAAAGAAAGTTGGTTTGGGTTATTGTCAATCATTATTGACAACTGTCAGAATAGCTGAAAATAATGAACTATTAATTTGCTGTTAAAGAAGTGAGTGGACTGGTGATGTCTGTCGTTTTTAGAACATAATGTCACCGGACTTCTTTTTTGTACAGGCAAGCTGATTCATTTAGCATATGGCGGCTCTGTTCATGCAGGAGAGATACATAGGGGTGCAGGGTCATGGACTATGTGTGACACCCATTTTGGCTAGTGAAAAAGAGGGGATCTTCATTAACCAGGAGTGCTTCCTGGATGGGCCCTCATCAGAGAGAGTGTGTTTTATGTCAGATAGAAGAATGGTCCGTGGGAAGAGCGGGGGATTCTGCCTCTCATTACATTAAGAGGGACTGGCTCTGTACTGCAGGACATGTGTTGTCAGTTAATGCACATGAAGTGCCAGTCAGATCTCATTTCTCTGAAAGGCTTCGGAGCAAGTTAAAGTTAAAGTGACGTGAACTCCAGGAGTTGATCTAACCAGAGGCGTAGAGTGCTGATTAGAAACCAGTTCATCTGATAGTCACTGGTAAATGGGCGTTAAAGTGTGTATGGTGGGGCGCATTGTGTCCGCTTGTGCTGACATTCTGGATGCGTTGCCAAAACGTGTACCTACTCAAGGATTGTCAGTCTGCAGGGATAATACAAGGACCTTTTTTTGCAGGAATTGGGCCAGCTAAACTGACAGGCCTATGTGTGTGCGCATTGTTTGTATTTGACAGGCAGAACTCATTAAAGCAAGCAGTTTATTATTTTCCTGACGGGTTCATCTGAATGCCTTTCTCACCGTGTAGAAGAATATGGATCCCGCATTTGGCAGAATTCATTATGGGAATGTGTGTGTGTTGTTGTTTTTGTACAGGGGCAGGGTGAAGCTTCAGCGCGGGGTACAGCCATGGAGGGTGACTGTCTCAGCTGCATAAAGTACCTCATGTTTGTCTTCAATTTCCTCATCTTTGTAAGTATACTCCCACGCTCTCTTTGAAAATAAATATATTTTATTTTTCTCTCTCTCTCTCTCTGTGCTGTCAATCTACAGATTGAAGTTGGACGCTCGTTCCCCTGCCACCCCCGCCCCACAGTTAACCATAGCTCCAAATTTGCATTTCATTAGAGGGTGGCGATCTTGATTCCATCAAATTCCCACTTTGATTAGATTTCAGTGTGGTGAAACACATCTGAGGTACATTCATGTGGAGTGTGTGACTGGCACCTGAGTTTATCAGTCATGATCAGACAATCAAGAAAAATCCCATTAGAGTAACCCTACAGAGTAAAAGGAGGCTGGTGGAGAGGAGGACCCTATTTTCCTGCTTTATTAAGCAGAACCAAACCTTTTCAGACACTTTCCTCAGACTGTTTGTGGCCGCCGTAATAATTAACATTTACATTTACAGCATTTAACAGATGCTTTTATCCAGTGCGACTTACAATAAGCACATATGTCAATAGGTGAACAATAATACTCCAGTTTTCATAAGCAAACCACATTCTGGTCGAATAATGCTGGCCATCAGGGTTAACGTAGCCATACGTTTTACAACAGACATTAATTATTAACATATTCAATCCTCCAAATTATCGTCACAGAAAAGTGGTAGTGTTATGAAGTAGGGAGATCAGTGGCTGAAGTACTGAGGTAGAGTTTTAAGAGACGGGTCTTAAGTTTATTGCAGACCAGCAGCACAAAGGAAGAACCTGGCTGTTAGAGCAGCTCAGTAGCAGCCATTGTTTATCGCTTCCATTCCATTGGGGGTCTTTACAGAAACTGCTCCACACTCGTGTGTGACAAAAAACGGTTACCTTGCCTCTCCCCAGCACAGCCTCTGCCTTTGAACTTATATGACATTTATTGAATGGAGCCTAGGTCTCTTACTGTGACAGGATGGGAAGAGGATTGTCAGGGTGTTTAAAGCTTATGTCTTCCATCTCTCTCCCTGCTGAGGCTGAAGATAAAGGTTTTGGTATAGATGGAGCCAGCACTGTTGTTCTGGGGTTCTGTGACAGGTGAGGTTTAGCCAAAGTGGGCTAGCTGTCTGCAACGTCCTCCCATTCCCCCAGGGCATTAAGCTTCAATAGATAATAGATATCAAACCTTTCACCCCTCTACCTAACACTGCAGGCATGTCCGTTTCACTGTCTCTCTAATAAAGTATAGTTCTTACAGATGATTGAGGTTTATTGGCCCCAATTTTCGCCCACAGCTCACTATTTAGTTTTTAAATAACAGCAGGTAGCTGTAGTCAGGGGTAGAGGACTGTGTGAACTATTAAAGGTATAGTAAGCGATTGTAAGCTAATACCTTTCGTCAAATAACCAAATATCTCCTCACAGTTTGCCTGTCTCTGTGCTGAAAAAATAATTGGGTTTTTCTAAACAGCCCCGGCTCCGTCAATAGGAACATAAACAAAGTGGTTCAGACTGCACACAATTACATCCTAGCCTTCACAATGCATTTCCAATGTGTGGGGTGGAGTAGAGAGGAACATTGAAAAGTTTTTGTAGTACTGGCTTTAGCCAGTTTATATTTTTTACAGGTAAAAGAACGCACCATTTTTTACTATTTGACATTTTTGACTTGCATCTTTTCTCATTCTGTGTTGTTCTCAGCTGGGGGGATCCTTCCTCCTAGGGGTGGGTATCTGGGTCCTGGTGGACTCAACAGGCTTGAGGGAGATCCTGGAAGCGAACCCCCTGCTGTTCACCGGTGTCTACATCATCCTGGGAATGGGTGGCATGCTCTTCTTGCTGGGATTCCTAGGTTGTTGTGGAGCCATCCGCGAAAACAAGTGTCTGCTGCTCTTTGTAAGGAAACCTTGCTTGAGAAACATGCAAAAACTCTGTTTTGACGTTTATGGGCATGGGCATTGGTGATGCTTCTGCCTGAAAGACCTGGAACATTGTCGGATGGTTGAAATACCACCACTGTACTGGAAAATCAAAGAGCCAAACTGTCCTCCTATCTGCCATTTGTGCATTGAGGCTCATGCATAGTTAATGTGAAGTAGGCACAGTCGAGCCTGGTTTCCATCTCAGGCTTCACAGTTCTGGGGTTTAGCGATTCATGGGTCAGGCTCTGGTCCTCTGCCAGATGATTTCTTGTCACTACTTGCAGTTAGATCATTCTTACAGCAATGAGTAGCTTAACTAAAAATACTACACTTACATTTGCAGTACCGTTGCTGGAATGCAGCGAGCAAAGGTGTGAAGAAGCTCATTTTAAAGAAATATTTTCACACTGGCTAATTACTTGACAAAATTGGGAACTGTTAAATCGTTATATTTTGCTTGCCGTTACTGTAGAAATCTAACGCCACTATTTTGTTTGTTTTGTTGTTTGCATGTTGTGTGCATGGCATTATCAGATTTCTTGACAAGCTTATCGTGGCTCTATGGGAAAAATACTATCCATATCTCCTCTTACTGAGTGAGGGCAGATCCAGTCTCAGAGGATCGCTGCACAACTGGAATTAGTGCACATGGTTGTTAATGGGGCAAACATTGTGTTATCCTGTCTTATTTATCTTTCTGTGTCTCCTTCCAGTTCTTCATGCTCATACTTCTCATCTTCCTGGCAGAGTTGGCAGCTGCCATTTTGGCCTTTATATTCCGGGAACACGTAAGTTTACTCTGTAGCACATCATCGCGCGACCATCGTATGGTATTTGGTGGCACTAACCTTAATGGTGTCTCTTGTAGCTGACCAGAGAATATTTCACCAAGGAGTTGAAGAGACACTATCAGGGCTACAATAAAACCGATGTCTTCACATCCACATGGAATGCCATCATGAATACAGTAAGATACCCGGCTTGTGTTTTGAGAGATGCGGGGGTTAACCTCTCACTACAGTGTATTTTAGAAATAAACCCCCAGACATTTAGGTCAATGTTCATGCTGGGCTGATTCACTCAGTTCACCACAGACCAGTGTGCATACAAGAGCTCAATGGGGAAATAGTTTTTCCTTCTGCTCTCCTCTCCTCAGTTTGAATGCTGTGGAGTGAACAGCCCGGAAGATTTTGATAAAAGTCTGTTCAGCCTGATGTCAGAATACAGGGTGCCGGCAGCCTGCTGCCCCACTGATCCTGGAGACACTCTCAGCCAGGAGATGTGCTTATCAGGCAGTATTATGTACCGCAATAACAAGGTGGGTACTGTCATAAATGATAACCTTCCAACACCCCTACACACACACACACACACACACACACACGAGCCCTCAGGCTGTCTATCGCTTTCCGTCCGATCCTCCTCTGGCCCGTCAACTTAATTAGAGCAGAGAAGAAGTAGAGGGATGACATCTAGGGACTTAACCCACCTCCTGCATGGCTGATTAGTGCTTTTTCATGTTGTGACTGTCACAGGGGCTCTGCGGTATAGAGCGTGGAGCCACTAGCGAGGTGATGAGCGTTAGCATAGCATGTGCGCATGCATGTGTGAATTTATGCAGTGCAGACAGTTGTTAGGAAGACCAGGTGACAGTGTTTAAATATATGCGTAGGACTACTAGCGTGCATAATTCCAGTAGTTAGCGGTTGCACACACATCCACACACACAGACAGTGTTACAGTATCTTTATCTTGTGTAATGAATACTGTTTTTAAGTGTATTGTAACTGCAGTTAAAGTTTTAAGCTATGTTGTTTTAAGCTAATGTTCACTGTTCACACAAGGACACCTTATTTAAAAAACACAGAGGCAGTGGAGTGAGTCTCACAGGCTTTCAGTGAGGTTTCTACCACTGTGATATTTTACTCACTCTACGTTACAGCAAGCCTATTGATTTTATGCTGACTGCCTCACCTTTGCACGTCTGCAGGGCTGTTATTCTGCAGTGGTCGACTATTTTGAGCTGTACATCTATGTAGCCGGAGCGCTGGCCATTGTGGTGCTAACTATTGAGGTATGAAGTCACATTAATCATTTTAGTCAAATACATTTGTTAATATAAGGTTGGGTGCATTGTTGTAAATTCAGCAGTGTGATTTTGCCAACAACTGCAAAAATGAAAAATATTTCTCTCCACCTATTGAAATGGCATATTTTTTTACATTACAAGACTGCCATCTGTAGGTGAGAGGCAGTGTTACCGAAATTTTGAATTAACGGGTTTCAACTTTAATACATTTGTGTCACAACTTGGGAAATTCATTAATTTGTTATTAATAAACACTTTTTTTTCTGTCCACAGCTTTTTGCCATGGTCTTTGCCATGTGCCTGTTCCGAGGAATCCAGTAGTGCTACTGTATCTATTTTGTTAAGCAAAATCAGGAGAAGGGTTTTTAAACAGACACTTGTAAATGTGTTTTTTTTATATCAGTTAATTGGTGAAAAACATCCCTCTAACTCACGTACTTCACAGCTGGACTCTTGAGGTACCGGGTAGCAAACAAATTGACAAACATTAGAGAAAACGGGAAATGAATACACTGATGTAAAATGATTTGTGTGTAAAGTGGCAACATAGAATTGTTGGACCAGGTCTAGCACAGGCCGGGAGTAAAGTGGACTGGACAAGACCAGGTCAAGCCTGAGCAGGAGGCACTGCACTGACTTTTGGATGAAGAATATTTATACTGTTATGTTGGCTTAACTGTATAGAACGTGTGTTTTTATGTACAACTGGCTGTTACCCCTTCCTCTCCATATAATGTCACAGCTCTTAATGTGCTATTTTAGGATCACACCTCTTTTTATGCTGTATTATAAGATTGTGTGTGTGTGTGTGTGTGTGTGTGTGTGTGTGCGTGTGTGCGTGCGTGCGTGCGTGAGTGTTTGTTCACACATGTTGGCTTTTCAACCATCCCGAGCATAAAAGCCAACATCTGTTTGTTTTGTTTTTTCAAATTTGTATGGTGATGTTTATTGCAATAGTGGTTATATGTGGTTTTAACTATTGAATTGTATGTGCATTTGTATTAGATTCTTGAAAAGTAATGACATAAAATGGCATTATAATTTGTGGTCCTTGTTTTTTCTTCAAATTAGAACGTTTCAATGTGAGTATTAGAAACTCGGTTTTTTGTAGAAATGGTCAGTGTAATTTATTATTTTATTAAAACTTTATTTTACCAGGAAAAATACATTTTCAAGAGCATCCTGGTTAATCAATTATGTTTAGTTACATAATGTTGAGTTATGCTAGATTATGTATAATGAATTAAATAGTTAAGAACAAATTAAATCACTGTATTGTGTATGTCAGAAGAATGACTGAGATAGGCCATGTTCGATCCATAAGCCTTTATTTCTACGTAGTAGCCCTACGTCCAATTTAGACTACGGTATAATTAAGCGACAGGCAATTATGTTGCATAAACGGGCATATAGATAGTAACAGTTGCCTTTTGTTTCATTGTGATATGGAGACATTGAGCTTTATTTCCATAACAAGAGCATTTATTGTTTAGATGTAGGCTAGGTTACGTGCTCCTCACACCTGTAACCATCACTGGCGTGAACACAACGGTAGGTCTTGTGATATGTACAACGACGTAAATCTATAAAGTAATAGCTGTTTGCAAAATGGTATGCTACTGTACATCTAGGCACAGTTTGTGCTCTGTATGTCGCTATAGCTTATGTTTCACATAAACGGTGGCACATGTGCAATGATTATTTTATTGTATTTCCCATGCAAAACTGCATGTTATTTCCATAGAACTATATCGTGCTACATCCAGCAATAATTATGATTACCACTTGAGGGCGGTAGCACTCTTGCTGAATATACTTTAAACATTGCTTTCATCTGGACTGGAAATACTAACAAGAAAAGACAGAATAATTTAAAAACAACTCTACTATATACTAACCTTTTATTTATAGCAGCATATTATAAAATGTACCTAATATAGCTAATCCTGCAGTCTTGAAAAAAGAGCTAAACTATGTCCTCAAACTGCCAATTTGCATAGGATATACAGTTAAAAATTATAAAGTAACTATACAGCAGTTTCAAAATGAGAACTTAATATTTATACTATAGTATTATGTTTCTTTGTTTTTTCTCAATCTTTTACCTTGAGTCACAGGAAGACTGAAAGTTTTACCTTACAAATTCCCAATGATGAGTGAAGCTAATTTGACTCAAGTATAAGGCAGAGTATAAGGCGTTATACCAAATGAAAGCAGTGTGACTTTGGTATTTTAGACACATTTAGTGTTTGACCTGTTGATTAGAAAGTAGGCACCAGTAGCTGCCTCTCCCGCCAGTGTAGTGTGCCCGTGAATGCCCCCCTCCCATTGGAAATGTCAGCATTGATTCAGGTCAGGATCTTACTGAGCGTTAAACAGCTGTTAAGTGTTACCAGTGGTCAGTGTTTGCTGCTGAACCTGGTGCTTTGCTCCCTCAAGCATGCTTAGGTCAAATCACACACGCCTCTCATTAACACAGGCCTGACGTTTGTAACACTCCACTAATACCCAGTGGTGTCAGGCCCAGAGGCTGTCAAAGCACACACAACTAATAAGAGCATAATGCATTTTATATTCTGGCAGGGTGTTCTCTTTTCATCTGCTCTGCACCAGGGAGGTCAGAGGTCAAGGTGGTCAGGGCAGGGTCATGGGCTAAAGGTCTTGCTCAAGTTCACCTAGTTCGGGGTAGACTCTTGCACAAAGAGGGCCTTAACATTGTGGACCTTCTTGATTTTGTGTGTAGAACTGCAGAAGCAGTCATTACATAAACATCCATGTTTACGAGATTGCACACATCCTCTTGAGTGTTTAAGTAGCTGTATTTGTCTGGATGTGGCTTTTTGACTCCCACCCTAAAGGTCATGTGTTTGAGCCCCAGCATTGGGCCTTCCTGTTAGTTGTACCTGCTCCGTTATACTTGTAATTGTACTCATGTTTGCTTTGTATCAAAGCGTAGCCTAAATTACCTATTGAAATTGTATTGCTAGCTGATTGTATTTCCAAAATATGGGTTTCTTGAGAGCACTATAACACTATTGAAGAGGGTACTGTACCTATTAAAGCACTATATATGGGGATCAGAAGTACTAAACTTTTGATAGCCACTATCATAACATTACTTACATCACATTACTGTATAAGCAATGTTTAAGACATAAATATTGGATAATAGATTATACATTTTTCTAATCATGTTTTATTACTCAACATATGGATATCTCCTCATTATGTAGTGTTTTCCAGCTTAATTATGGCTGGCAGAAAAACATGAATAAAGATCTTGGATCTACTCTAGGGTAAGAAATATGATGTGAAGAGCAAACAAACCGTCCAAGACAACTCTATTGAGTTATGGGGATGGCTGTTTAAGTCTTCAAAATGCTGTTGTAGAAATTTGTCCTAAAGCTCCTAAAATAACATTTGAGTCTTTTGGTTTTGGGGTCATTGAAATAGATTAACGATGTAATATTTTATCTCTTGTATTGTTCCCATCATGTATCTAATGCCTTATCTCTTATCTCTTAAAAATTCCTGCCAGGAAATGTGGAGCGTGCAGCGCAGATTTGGAAGCAGTTCGGGGTCTCCATATTCAGTTTGTTTTAGCCCTCTGTTTGGAGAGGAAACTTTCACTGCTAGCTGATTTATGAGTGGTCAGACTCCCAAAGGAATTAGACAGTCCGTTTTCCTGCATGTAATAGCTGCCCCCTTTAACATAAAACTTAAGTCGCTCCTTGTGTTGTTTATCCATTGTCAAAGGTGTTAGCTCCGGTGGATACTTGAAGGCCAAAAAGTCCCAGAAGAAAGCAGAAGAGCAACAATTCCCTTCTGCTTTAATGAGACCACAAAAGCAATGTTGTGAAAATGTGAAAACATTCTCAATGTGGCACTTTGATGATGGGAAGTT
>JAODUG010054658.1:3182-15144 GCA_027564795.1 Aphredoderus sayanus
ACCATCTACACACCATCTACACACATCTACACACCATCTACACACCATCTACACACATCTACACACCATCTACACACCATTTACACACCATCTACACTGAGGAGTCTGGACAAATAACACAGACGTGATGTGGCAAATGTGCAGCTTTAATAATTACGTGAGTCATGAGAAGTAAATGGAAAGTTTGGCAGCTTTCTGTTTTTAAATATTCTGTTTGCCTCACGGTGGGTGTGTACAAAACCTGACCCACGATGTCAAGAGGTGAAGTTATGACAGTTGCCCTTCCATAATTAGAGGCGTATTTCAAATTAATGTGGAACAGGTCAACTTTGTGATATGTCATGTGCGTGTTTAGGAGACTAACTATATCAAATCTGTTGTGTGCCGGCGTTTTAAATCATTTCTGTAATAACAGGGGAGTGACTAAAGGACAGAAGCAATTACACAGATTTATAACATCATTAAGTCATACCCGACATGGCTAAGCACTAATTATTCACGTTATGTCAACCAACATGGCAGCTAACCTAAAGCGGCCCACATTAGCACAATACGCCCAGCAGTAAAAGTTAATTTGTGTATCAATTACTCATCCCTCAAGGCCTGGAATGCAGGACGTGGGTCAGCTCTCCCATCCCGTCATATTGGAGCTCTATCTTTCTGTATCACAAATGTCTCAAGCAAACTCTCAGCTGTGATGTCACATTTTTAGGGATAGCACGTAAGCCAATAGGAGTGCTTTTACAAGTTCTGCATTCGATGTGTGTAATATATGTATTTGTATATTTATATTTTTAGACTTGTTCAGTGACAGTACATTTATTACATTTTATGTAATACGTGTGCAGTGGTCTCTTCATATGTTCTGCGGCTGTATCTTCCCACTGGTGCAGTGCTGATAGAACAGTCATAGCACAATATCCCCCACATGTTCTCAGCTGCTAACTGAGAAGTCTTTCATCAACAGGCAGTAAAGGCTCATTGTCTCAAACTGTTCAATAGCAAAGAAGCATTTAGTGTTGACAGTATGAGAATGCTGAGAGCTTACATTACATGTACTGTAAGCTGTATAAATACTGCATTATGACTGCTCAGAACAACTGCTTTCTAATGCTTTAGCAACAGCACTGGACCTGACCTGCAAAGCAACCCCATGTCCTGAAACATGTTGGCACTCAGAGCATCTCCACCAGAAGGCCTTATTCTATATCAATACAGACCTCATATATCACGCAGTACATCCTGGGACAATTTAGGACAATATCTGAGGCCGTATATTTAGTGAATGACTTCCTCTATAGGAGTCACCAAACTATGCTGATCTCTTTCATGTCCTACTGTAAACACCACACAGCTCCTCCAGCCCCGAGCGGCAAAGAGCCAGGGAAATGAAGACAGGCTGTGGGGGAAGGGGGTGTTGTGGAGAATGACAAGGATCGGTACCTGAAGCCTCTTCTAAGCTCAGATACCTCGTAACAGTTGGATGTTGTGTTTTCAGCTTAAGGCCTTTGGCAGGTGTGAAACCTGACCCTTGTTAGCAGCATACAATATGATTCTGCTCTAAACAATGCTAGTTTTATGAGATGGGTGAGGAGGAACTGTTATTGCATGTCTGCAGGTGTTTGGTAATTGGATTAATGCAGGAGGAGGAATGTCTTGCAGGCTTCAGAGGGCCAAGGACAGACATGCTTGTTTCACCGACTCCCGGGCTCAAGGAAAGCTCCATGACAACCTCCATCTCCCCCAAGACTCCCCCGCACACGCACACACACACACACACACACACACACACACACACACACACACACACCCCGCACACACACACACACACACACACACGCACATATCTTCCCGCCACTCTGCAAGAGGGTTTGTTTCTTTAAATGAGACAGAGAGAAAGGTTTGGCTGTCAGGAGTTGATCTAAAAGTCTAAGCATAACAAGATCAGCGGGGATGAAGGATGGCGATAAAGGGCCTCCTCAGAGTTTGATCTTTCTCCAAGAGCAGCTTGAGTAACCTTAGCCAAGTAGCCCCGAACCTACCCCTCGCAGTGTGTGTGTGTGTGTGTGTGCATGCTCCTTACCCAACATGTCTCCATGAAACAAACAGTTTGTAAGACTAGACAAAACAATAAGTCCCATGACTTATTGTTTTGTCGGTGTTGGGAAAGGTAGCTTCCTAAAGCGCCTTCTGGAAATGCCTCGCAATCAAACAACAGCAACAGCACTGAGATACAAGATACAATTATTATTACATACCTTAACACGTTGTTTTAAAATAGCAGTTTTCTACACTTTCATTTGCTAAGGATTTCATTATACTGAGTACAGTACTTTTGTTAGGTCAGATCAATCTATTTCTCTTTTACATTGTTTATTCCAGAACTTCAGTGCACTGTTCTGCTATTGTATAAGATTACATCTCTAACATTTGGGTCACCAAAAGCTGCATTTGGGTAATGTGCTTTGCTTCCTACATGTTAACGTGAGACAGTTAGGGACTGATATTGATTCATTTCCAGAAGTATAACATTTATTAAACTAATATTTATTTTGGAAGCATACCATATATCTCCTGAAATGTCAGATTTAGTTTCATGCTCTTGTTTTGATTAATCAAATGTTCATTCCTGGACAGAAGCATTTTGGCGATTTGAGACAAAGCAAATATACCCAATCTTTGATTGGACCGTTGGACCACTTCATGAGAATATCTGAAAATACATGTAGATAATTCTGTTGAGATAACTCTGACATGTTAACATTTCTTTTTTTTTTTTAAAGGATATGGACACCAGTTCCAAGTATTTCAGTCCTTTTGTAGTACAACAACCAGGAAGAGAAACTCCAGAAAGTGGAAACAAACACAAACTGGATATTCAACTCATGGAATTGTTTATGCATGCTGACTTATAGAGTTGCACATATCCTGCTGAATACATACCTGTATGCAACCTGAGAATAGGGACATAGGCTGCTGTATACATTTTGCAACCTGAGTACATGTGGTACATGTCAACAGTACTAAACTCTTCATATTTTAATATCATAACATGAAGCATAATTATATACTTTTTGATGAAAGAGTGTTGTCCCTATATGTATCAAAGGGTAGCCCCTCTGATACATATACATGTAAAAAACATTATTTAGCTATATATCTTTAATTATTTAAAATATACTGCTAGCATTCCATACCTCAGATACTAAACAATACTACTAATTATCCCCCTCTACATAATATCATCATTTAATTTAATGCAGTAGCTGAGCGCCAGTAAATACATGTAGCTTATAGAGTCGCTGCATCTGAAGTGGTTTGCCTCCATTTGCCATGAAGTCATTAAAGGACAGACAATGTTGTGTGCCTGTGGCAGGGATCTATTCACACTGCTGCTTAACAGATGGAGTCAGTGATTGTAAACTCTTTAAAACCTTGTCAAATTAAAACAGCTATATCTTCCGCAAGCTGCCCGTTCTGTGTGGAAAGATAATGCGGTTTTTCTACACCGCCCTGGCTGTGTAAATGGGAACCCAAAGTGGTGCAGACTGCACCACCCGGCACTATCCCAGCCTTGGCCATGTGTGTCCACTGGGTGGACAGAGGAGGAGGCTTGCTCGCCGCATTAGACTTGAGGACCAAATGTAACAGAAGAAGAAGAATTTGTCTATTGTTTGAAATACCTTGACTGGTGTGAATGAATTTTCATGAAACCTCCCTGACTTAGCCAGGCAGTCCGTTTCTTTTGAGTCTTTTGAGGAAACTATAAGGGCCACAACTCTGTGGATTTCCCTTCTGCAGCCAGTCTCAAGTGGCCATACAAGGAACTGCACTTTGGTCCTTCATCGTTGAATATATTTATTTATATAGAAGAAACAAAAAAAATATTTTTAACAGATTATCTGAGACCCTCGGAATTTGCCCGTTCTGCTTGGAGCCAAGACTATTATTTGTGCTGTAGATTTGAAAGCACTGTTATTTTTGCAGATGTTCATAATAATCAGGAGAAATGTCTCGCTGAGACATTGGGAGAGAAAAGGATTAAGCTGAAGTAAAACTGGGAAATGACACTATTATAGGCCTGTAATAAAGTGAGCTGTCGTAGTTTAAGTTGCGCCAGGTGGAATGAAGAGCACAGGGGGATAGTTATAATGTTACGTTATCTATAATAATTTCTATAACTGTTCCGTCATGACTTCTGTCATGTAAAACAGCGGTTTGGACCCGTTCCCCTTCCCCCAGTAGCTGACAGTAGACTTGGCTTGTTCCAGAGAGTCCTTTCCTTAAATCTTAGCTTGCATACATCTGTGTGAGCGGATAGGACGGGCCATTTGGGTTGTTACAATAACACGTTCAATTTGAACAAATTACACATGGTTATTTTTGTGTTTATTGTCACCAAATTGGTGCACTTAACAATTCCCTCTTGCAGTAGTTCAGTTCACATCTTAAATTGTTGAACCCAAAAATAAGTAGTGCGCTTACCTCAATATTAAGTCCTCGCACTTATGTTTGGCGACAAAAGCGTCCAGCAGGGTTACATTTTTCCCTTTCCCCCCACTGGGGCTTGGAATAACAGCCTGCTATATGAACAGCAAAAACTAGTTAAACAAAAACATGTTTTTTATATTTTATACTATAATAATAATAACGCTAATAATAATTATAATAATAATAATTATAATAATAATAATAATAATTATTATTATTATTATTATTATTATTATTATTATTATTATTATTATTATATTATATTTTATATTATTACATTTTATATTTTTACCTGTCACCATATGTGATCCTATCATATGCAGTCATGGGCTTTTTGATTTGATACAAATTCTTTATTAGAGTTGAACAATAAACCCTTGATGTCGACAGGTGCGCGGGACTTCCCAACCGGAGTGCCAGCTGATCGCAGAACGAGCTGAAACGGTGAACAATACTCCGGCGTCTCCGTCATGCGTGTATTCACCCGTAATCCCTTCTGATCCGCTAAGCACGCAGGCAGCATACGCCACCCTCGGTGCTTTCTGTGGTCAAACACATACTTCAGGACTGTATGTAGCGATGTGCCAGGAATCTCCAATTCCTTTTACGCAGGACAATGCGTATAGTGTCGCGTGCAGGCTGCTGCCTGCACGGGGAGACGACCCTGTCCCGCGCGGCCCTCCAGGGTCCCAGGAAGGCATTCCGAAACCGTCCGGTGACGAGTGAGTATACGGGCCCTCCTTGGAGGAAGACGCGCCCCGCGGATAATGGGGCAGACAGCCGCGCTTCTATCAACACCGACGACGCGTGCCGTATAGTTCCAGTAAACCAGTCTGTCAGCTGACGGCTCTACAGAGAGCCATTAGCGACGCTTGTGGAATGCACACACACCATTCACCATCCAGGGTCTCCGAGCGCACAGAAGCTCAGGACGGACCAGATCATTATTCACTTTGTTGTCGTCCGGGTCAAACTGACCCAACGCACTGCCTCTTTGCGGCAGATAGAGGGCCAATCCTACAGCGTACACAGACATATGATGTGCACTGCTGGCACAACAAGGTGTGAGTTTGAAACCCAAGGACAACAGGAGGGTTAAAAGGCACACGAAAAAACAAACAAATATATAAATAAATAAGGAATAAAGAAATAAATACACAGAGCACTGACAATAAAGAGAACCTTACAATCATACACAATCAGATGGTGCCACCTGGTGGCATACTACGATATAATAAGGACACCATGAGGGTTAAATGGAGATGCTTTGCTGCTGATGGCGTATAGCACAGAGCATGACATCCTGCAGTCTAATGCTGTGTGTCAAAAAGACCAGTTATATGATATTATTTGATGATGGGTATCTTTGGTTTAGAACCTATATGTCCATGTTGAGATAACTGTGGCTGATAAGACATTTTTATTTCTGAAGACGGGCAAGACAATGGCTGCTAATTACTGGCTTTAAGTACTGTAGGCACATCATTGTATGGTTGTAATGCATTTCCTTCCACTGCACATCTGACGTGATTAGATCCATGCTCCTGTATAACTCCTCTGATACCCTACAACCACCAACCACCTGCAGGGTTATTGTGGAGAATGTATTAGTGTTTCTATGGAGGTTAGTGGAGGTACTGTAGGTATAGCTTGTATCTGTAATGGCCATTTCATTAAGACAAGATGTACTTTGGCATACTTCACCACTCTTTAGCAATGATGTCATGAGAAATGTAACAGTAGCAGGCTGTCCAAAATCTACGGTTAAGAATAATGCAGAACCTGGAGCCATTGTAGATATGTCCTGCCAAGTAGCTTTCAGTCCTCGGCATTTTGTTTAGCTGTCCTTGGTTACAATGATGGAGTTTGGATAAATGTGAAATAAATGCTTTTTTGTGGTTGCCTCAGGGCAGAAACTACAATATACCTCCTTCCATTGGCTCAGTGCAACAGATGCTTCTAAACGGTTCAGAAAAGTTTTACTTCATCTAGTACCAATACACACCACATGAGAACTACACAGAAAACAAAGTAGTAAAATAAGGCCATTTACTAATCTCACATTTCACTGCAACTGTTGCACATGGCGTAATATCACATGACTTTGCATCATTTATGACATAAGCATCTTTTAATGTCAAACCCTTCTGTGGAAAGATTGGCCAAGAAATATCCAATGTTATTGGACAAGCCAGGGGGACCCTAGTAACTGTAAAAGATACAACAGCTATTAATTAAAGAGATAGATATGACAAACATGTACAGGCCGGTGAGCAGATTTCAGTTAATGGGTTTCATGTTTCCATCGAGTGCGTGGTTTTGTCGGAATAACCCAATTAACTGAGGACCGTTTACACAACCTAGAGGATATAGTTGACTCATCCTCAGACAGTCACACTCTGCCCCCTACTGGCTGGTATTTACACAAACCTGCTGGTTTGAGAGCTCATCACGTCAAATAAATTCTGTTTCCTAATCTGTTTCATATGGGACTGCTGCAAAAAATAGCTCCTGTCACAACTAGCAATGCATTCTATAACAGGGGAGCAAATTAGCTTCCCGCAAATGATTGCTAGAAGTATGACGTTTTGGAAAGCCTCCCCTGTGGAGAACCTTTGCCAAAATAATGGCAAGAGGGAAGCATATGTTTCTATTTGAACTGTTGGTAATGTTTTGTGTTACTGCCTCAAAGGGCCCTGGATGCTTTGTGCTATTCTGCCTACCTTTTTCTTTATTTTACATTGCACATTTTACATTAGCAACATACAGAATTGATGCCTGGATGTGCCTTCTTCATAAGATGTAATTTAAATATGTTCAAACTCAAATCAAACCTAGAACACCTCACATTTGGCTAGCTTCCCATTGTATGTGCGCACTGCAAAAATAACCTGGTGTTGCTACACAGCCGTGGCTCTGCAAATGGGAACACAAGTGGTGCAGACCGCACCACACAACACTATCCCAGCCATGGCAGTGTGTGTGTGTCCTATGTGGGGGGGTGGAGCTTCTGAGGCATCAGCCTATGGCACTGAAGGGCGAGGTGGTTGTTTGGATCCAGTGTCTTTCAGCGGCATCGCGGACTGCACCTTTATCTGCATGCAGACAGGTTCAGGGTCCGCTCCTAGAGTAGGGGCGGCAGCAGAATGAACAGTAGCAGGGTCTGAGTCGCACTAGAATGCACTCGGGCAAAGCAGCGAAGTGAAGATGCAGGGACTGCTAGCTGGCTGTCGGGAGCGATTACACTCAGGGCCTCGGCCCCCCCCCCTGGGTGACAGCCATACTGCAGGGGAAGAGGGGGCTTTGCTGATTACATGTCAGGAACGCTTGGGGAGACCCTGGAATACCCACGCCGCCTTCCACACAGTGTGTGTGTGTGTGTGTGTGTGTGTGGAGGGGGGTGCTTGACTGTGTTTCAGAATATCCCACATAACATACATCCTTCCTTTTCATTCATTCCTGAGCACTTTGCTGAAAGTCATGCTTTGCTATTGGTTTTATAAATGGCCAAGAAATGCCCACTACATAATTGTAGTATGACATTTAAGGTCCACTTATGACTTAAAAGCTGAAACAATTACATAGTACAATAAATGTGCTATAAATATAAATGTAATGTATATAAACATGATCAACAACAACAATACCTACAAAACACGTTTATAATTTATGTAACCTACTTCATTTCCACCACTGTATGAACAGGCTGTGTTTTTTTGTTTTTTTATAAATTGAAATCACGCTCAGATTTGTTGCTGTACTGCGCCCTTAGGGCAGATAAAGCAGAAGGTCCAATATGGACATTATGTTTCAGATTAAACATTTTTCCACATTAAAGACAAAAACCAAGTGCTTACAAAGGACCACAGGACCTTTTTGGTTTTAAATAGTTTTAAATTCATTTGACCACTTCATCCTTTGTTTTCAAATGTCTTCAATTGTAAAGCACGTTGAGTGGCAACTTCTGTATGAAAGGTGCTATATAAATGAAGGTCTAAAGATAATTTCTTACACAGTGGCTCTGACCAATCAGTGTCGTGCTGGCAGCTATGGGCATAGTTAAGGTGTAACCCATAGTGACCGTCAGTTCATCCAATCACCTGACAGGTGTATTTTGAAAGTGCCTGCCCTTTTTTTGACCCAGGTGCTTGTGTGTAACAATGGGGTTTTGCGTGTCTTGTAGAGCGTCCGCTCTTCACACGGGGGAGCCGGTTCGCGCCCAGGTTACATGGTTTCTCTAGTCCGATATTTAACAGTCATTCTGTTTTTTATTGCTGTATTATTTGCATCATTCAGTCTCAGAAGGTAAAATGTGTCTGTAACTCAGGAATAAGCTACTAGGATCTCTGAGAACTACTGTGGGCGAGATTAGCAGCCAACAGAGAAGCCCCACGCTGAGAAACATCCCGTACATGCTTGTTTGTATCCAGACCATCTATATGCCTGGGAGCCTTCCGTAGGTGCAGGCAGCTGCTAGGATGAGAGTGCCAGGAGCAAACGCAGCCAAATGGCTTTGCCACACTGATCTGATAAGGCCTCAACTTCTTCCAGGGTTGACTGACAGGGCCTCATAGGCCCTTGCTGATGCAACTGCATATATGGCTGATGGGGGAGGTCTGTGGGACTGAGACGGCCATGCTATTGGGTGCTAACAGCATTCACTATTGCAAATGTTGTTTACGTCTAAATATGTACTTCTACACATCTCATTATCACACCTTTTATTTTAACGTTTCATAAAAACTTTTACAGTTTAAGATTTTCAGGGTTTTATTTTGAGATTTAATTTAAACTTTTTTTTTATACATCAATTTGTTCTGTTCCCATCCTGTTACAATACAATAATCCGTCACATTTACGTAATGCACACACTCAATTGTATCAAAACATGCTCACAAAATTATATACATACCATTTTATATTTATATAGTAAAAATAAAGTAATATATGCACTGTTCTTTCATTATTTTCACTTTAAAGTGAAAATACATCAAATAAATAAATGTAACCTTTTTTTCCTTTAGGTTATTATATTTTTAAAAAGCTAACCATATTCAGCGCAAAAGACCCATTGGTCATAAATGGCTTACTATTAACAATTGGCGACAATTGGCAAAAATATTAAATGGAAATTATAGTAAAATATTTGAATGATTAGCACAGCTGTGTTGCTGGTAAGACAATGGGTACTTACAATTCTTGCACAGGTGTTTATGTTTATTTAATTTAAATGATGCTTTGCTTAATTCGTTTTTTTGTTTGTTTCCATATTAAAGAGTGCTTGCCAGACTATCTCACAGATTTATTGCTTTAATTAAGATCGGTCCTCTGAGTTGGGTGCTGTGTGTGGCTTGCAGAGGAATTCTTCCTGTTGCCAAACACAAGACAATGCTTAGTTGTCAAAGTGAAGGGTTTTGGAAAACACCTTTCATTCTTTTAGCATATTTTGTTATCACTATCTGTTGCCAGTGTTTTGGACAATATGGCTCTTGTCTTATTTGGTCTCTTTCTTCATGTCTAAGATGCAGACAGATGATAGAGAATATATACATGGGTATAATAAGCCACTGCTGATACGTTTTGTGGGGGGAATTACATTTATTTAAATTACATTTCCACCCCACATGGTATGCAGGTAGGCATATTGAATAAAATTGAGTGGAAATTATTTCATTGCAGATATACATATAGTGCCTCTGCTGCACCACAAACACTTTTATTTATAATAGCCCTTTCGTAAAATGCGATACTGATATGAACACATCCCTTGTCTCAGGCATGTGACGTGGTTAGGCACATGGCCAGCGATGATGTGAGCCACAGACACCCTTGCCACCTTTCTCTGTGTTCAGAATGTGACATCGATATGCAGTACACAGTAAATGTGGTCGACTGGTTAAAGATAAGAACCATGTAATTTTATATTTCTCTTACTGTCGACATAGCCTACAATGTTTTTCCTCCTACTAACAAAGTATAGATTATAATGTCTCTTGGAAGCTATAAACTTTTGTTATTGTTCAAAATCATGTTGCTTTCATCAACATAATTGATCAATAGCACAAACCCAAAAGTTTTAGTTATTTAAACCAGAAATAATGTTATCAAGGCTACCTTAGATCCTTGAGACCTTATTGCTTTTAAGGAAAAACACAGTCAATAAATAAACACACATTTCACTAAAAGATATACTCATTTTAACAAGACTTTACCACACGTCTTCAAACTGAAGATTATGTTGTAATCTAATGGAAAGCAATTGAACCCACCCATGAATAATTCAGCCTGTGTTCTGTATAAAATGTTCTGAACTCACACTGAAGCCACTAGACATGTTGAATCATGCTTATACCTTCAGAAATGGGAATTAATCTGACACATATATAACTGCCACATACAACTGCCACATACTGTATCACATAGTAGCCTACAAAATACAGGAGATCATTTTGTAATGTATCCTCAGATAATTTGTTGTTTTTACATTTGTGTTAATCTCTTTCCTTAAATATACATTAAGACAAGTCATTTTTCCCTCATCTTAGTGAAAGCATGTTTGCTATTATCAGAGTCTGTTGATGTTAGAAATAGAAGATTTTTTGGAGAACATTCGATAGTACCAAATTTAATCCATTTTAAATTGTTTCCCACATTAGACCACTGTATTTTTATAGTTTATAAAAATAAAATAAAAAGTAGTTTTTGTTAGGTTTGTTACGTTTGTTCGTTTTGTTTGTGTTTTGGTTTGTGCAAAGATTTACTGATCGAGCATGATATCTCCCCATTGTACCCACACGCACAGTGGCATGAAATCTAGTGGCACACCTTAAACCGAAACTAGTTTAGCTTGACCTCTTCTATGTGAGTGCTCCACCAGGACCATCAGGGTTGTTCCGTGTGCAATGACAAACACATGGTGGTAATGCATTGCCAAGGCAACAACCTAAGAGGTTTCATGAGAAAAGTTCTGCTGAAGAAGAATGTGACAGCAGTTGGATCCTGTGAGCAAATGGCTGGGCCTGCAGGTTAACCCTCCCTCTGGCCGCGGGTTTCAAATGCACTACCTTGTTGCAGCAGCAGATGGCGCAACAAGGTAGTGCATTGGGGTCAGCTTGACCCGGAGGACAGCGGGAGGGTTAGGCGGCTCTAAAAACATGTCAGATCTCTGTCAGCGTCATACTGGGCTCTATCCCAGCCCTCCGTTCTCCATCCCACACAGCTGTCACGTTGGCTGTTTACACAGTGTTCACACCCCCCTTTGCAAGTGGACTGGAGAGGCAGACCCTCCCTGCGCTGCACACAGTAGGTGTGCCCGCCTATGTTGGGGCTTCAGCCGGCCCCCACATCCCTCAGCCTCCATTGTCTTTCTTTTTGTCTTGTCCTGTCATCCTTATGGCTCTGTCTTGTCCTGTCACCCTTATGGCTCTGTCTTTTCCTGTCACCCTTACGGCTCTGTCTTGTCCTGTCACCC